>VURO01010700.1:2772-25208 GCA_015108175.1 Pelvicachromis taeniatus
GTGTGGGGGGTAGGGGGGGGGGGGGGGGGGGGGGGTGTATATGTGTGTGTGTGTGGGGGGGGGGGGTGAAAGCAGGATTGGAAAGAAGAGTTCCTCAGTCGGTAATTATAAATCTCTGAGGAATGCAGCTGCTGTTCTTACCAGACAAGCTGCTGCATGGCTACGGCGGCCTCGCAGCATGCCAAGTTGCGTTTCCTTCCACAGATCTCTCTCTTTCTCGCACGCACGCGTGCACGGACTATCTGTAACCGCCTTTAACCTCATAGTATTTTGGTTTATTTGTGTCATTATTGCCTTGCGGTGATACTGTGTTTATTTGTATCACTGTCATTACATGCATGACACCTTCCTGAAACCGTACCTTTTCTGGAGCCAACAGAAGGACCACAAAAATGTCATCTTTCAGCTCGAAAGATTACATCTATGACATGTGTGTTCATGCTCCAAGTCCCCGATTGAAATGTCTGCTAGACATTTGGAGCCATTACGTATTCTAATATTTTTCTGTCGAGTCTAAACCGAAAGAGGAGATCGCCTCCTTTATGGTGGGTGTATGGTGAACGGCTTCATCGTGATTCCCTCGGCCCATAAAGCGCGTCTCATTTCACCGGCTGTCCCTGTTTGCAGTTGTGAAAATAGCCTCGAGTTGTTGGAATTAAGTGTTTCCAGTTTGTCTTTTATAGTGGCCACATCATCCATCAAAGCAGCAGCGTTTCTTGCACATCAAGTGTTTGCCTGAATATGCAGAGTTCTAGTTCAGGCAAGGCAGCTTAAGTCTTAGCAGCGCTCTTCTTTGTTTGATAATGCCCAGAGAAGACAGCCAACGCCCTGACAGATGCCTGCAGGTGCTGAACAGTAACACCAGTTTTCTCACTGCTAAACACTTGCTATTTAGCTTACAGAATGGCTGTAAATGTGAAAACTGTTATTTTCCAAACTGGCTGTTACTGTAAACAACCTTTCTTGTGGTCTTTGCAAGAAGACTGGAACAGATCCAAAGCTCCTCCTCTCTGTAAAGGAGAATCCGCTTGTTGGTCTATTATGTTTTCTCTTCCTACAGTGACTAAACCATTTGCAGCTCGATCTTAACCTTGCTCGATGCCAGCTGAGCAGTCGTGCCATGCGAAACCAACAGGTCAGGCTTTAGATGTGAATGGCCTTCTGGTTAAACTGAGCCAGTCCTAGTTCAAACAAAGGTGGCTGTCTGTATCATTGCCACACCCTCTTCGCTTTGCCTTATCCCCGTGAGGCAGCAGAGTCTGCTCCATCAGCTTCCCTGTATGACTCACTGCAGTGAAAAGTTACACTTCCCCAAGCCCCCTGCTCCCCCCATTCCCCAGTGCAACTACTTGTGAAATTCTTTTGGCTCATATTTGCCTGATAAGACTCCAGTTTAACGGCAATATTGTGCAAAGTCACTGTAATGCACAGATGGCTGTTTTCTATTCCTGCCACAGCTAGCTTTCCGTCTTTTCCTCTCCACACTGGTTTGTCAATGGAAGATGTTTGTAAGCTCTGTGGGGTATTATCCTTAATTTGTAACCACAGTAACCTTTGCTAGAGCGCTTTGCCTCAGGCAAGGCTGGTGTCATTGCTTTATGTTGCTGTAACTTAGCTGACCTGCCTGTTTAAATGAGGACATGAGACCTAGATTTGCTCTGAAATTCAATTTCCAGAGCTTTGACTGTTTAATCACAACATTGAAACCCACCTTCCTGATATCATGTAGGTCTCCCTCATGCCCACACTACAGCTCTTTATTCTAGGGGACATGGACAGCTTTGGTCCTTGTGGGGTGGGGCCTCTGTGGATCAGGCTTGTTGCAGCATATCCCAAACAGGCACAGAGAAGGAAGGGCATGGAAGTTGGGGTCAATGTCTTGGACCTCTTGTTGCGTCGTTAGGCAGGTTTTTCTTTAGCTAGGGCAGTGAGGAATAGACATTTCAGAGGTGGCTGTCTATATCAATGATACACCCTCTTGGCTTTTCCCTGTCCTTAAGAGGCAGTAGAAAGTAGGGAGACGGTGAGGAGGACTCGAACTCATGCGGCTGCAGAAAGATTTTTTCTTCAAATCAACCAGATGAGATAGCGGTTCTCCACTAAGCAGTTTTTTATCTGTTGTGGGACACTTTGTCCTGCTGGGGGACTCTGCTGACACTGGGGAGTGCCATTGCCACGGAGTTGTGTACTTGATGTGCCGTAATGTTTGGATGGGTGGTACTGTGTAGGACCAAAATGGCAAAAAATGACAAAATAAACAAAGAAATGACATAAAATGCAGCAAAAAAAATATATTGTTGGGAATAATAGTAGCTTTTAATTAGTTTGATCTGTAAAATTACCATGTTTTTATTTACCTCTGAACATATATCTACTCCTGCGTATCTACTTTTTCTGTTTAATTCTCCATTTATAAATTTCCCTTTTTTTTGGTACTTGGACATAAATAATGTTTTGTTTTTTTTGTTTTTTTACTTTTGCATTTCTGCTTCATTATGCAAATGAAGAGATATATTCAAAGTTGGTCATGAAGTTAGCTTTAACAAAATATTTAAAAAAAAACCCCCAACAAATTACATGGAAAAGTACATTTAAACCAAAGGCAAACAAAAGCTAAATCAAACAAACGTATGTTCATTTGATTTATTTCTTTATATTCTATTTGGTGCATTAAATGTCATATTCGTTATGTCTGAACTTCAGCTGCCACTGGTTTTAACATTGCAGCCAAATGGCATTTACTGTAGCGGTCAGTTGTGCATAATCAATAAATCGTCTTTCCAGATATGCTCAGTCTCTCAGTCTATTCGTCAAGAGTGTGTAAACTATTATCAGCTCCTGTTTACTTCATGCTGGTGTGTACACACTGTTGTCAATGTCAGTCGCTCTGCAGGTATTGACACACCGCGTTGAGGTTTGCTGCGTTAGAGTGGTATCTTCTGTACAACGTAGAGCCTGACGTCTTTTGTAAAGGATAAGTAAACAGCGTGTTGGAACACATGCCTGCTCTGGCAGACTGGGGTTGGGTTTGAAAACCACAGCAGGTTGTGTGTGTGTGTGTGTGCCACAAAGAGACACACACACACACAGCTGTGCGAAAGGTCGCACAGCTGTTTTTGTTTGTAAATCAGATTATGTCTTGATCGTGATCTTTTCTGAATATATTATACACACAGATGTGCTGTGTCACTACAAATCCTCCCAAATGCTCTGATTTTAGATTCTTTTGAGCCTGAAGTTTGTGTGTCAACTTCAGCAAAGGTTTGGTGTTTAGTAATTGCTGGGACAATAACGCAGCTCTGTAATTAACATGTTGATGCTTTATTTTGAAAAGTAATGGTATGTTTAAAGCTTATTTGCTAGAGAAAGAATTGTGATAGGAATGTTTTTTAACCTAAATAACCATTTAGTAAATATCCTCACGAAAGAAAGAAAGAAAGAAACAAACAAACAGTGACTTTTTTTTCCTTTTTTTTTTTCTTCAAGGAAACTCCACTGTGTACGTCACCAAATTAGATTTGTTTGTAAAATGGAAAATTGCAGGTTGCAATTGTGGCATGAGTCACCTCTTTGTGACCAGACTGCACAGACAGTGATCCGTTGGGTGGTCTTGTCTACATACTAGACTTCTTAGTATTGCTCTGCTCCCTGTAAGGGGGATGTAACACGAGAAGTTGCACTCCCCTCTTCTCCCGTGAGAGGCGTCTTGATTATTGGCGGCTGAAGCCATTGCAGATGCATGGATGTTAGTCATGCCCTAAATGACTGTAATTTGGAGCAGGAGAAACACAGGGCTTAGTGCAAGGAGAGGCCTTGTACTTTTCTCTGAAAAGGATGGATAGCCTTTCTTTTTTACTAGCCTTTCACTGCAGCTCACTCCTCATGGGGCACCGGCTACACACACACACACACTAGCACTTTGTCATTTCAGATGTGCGGCAGTGGATAATAAGTTCATCTTGTCCAGATTAAGATAACAAACTCCTTCAAAAACACCCACATTATGTATAATGTTTTGAAAAGCTTTCAAGCTCTTCGAGTATTCATCTTAAGCCTCTCAGACTGAACTGCATACTTCAGGCATGAGTTTGGGTGCAAACTTCTTTCTGGTGAGGCCATAAACTTGATTAATTCTGTTCTTTTTTTTCCACATATAAGCGGCATTGTTTAGACTCAAATATCTCTCAAGGATTGGCTTCATCAAAGATGAATGTGCTGCCATCCAGATACCTTGGAACTCAGATATTGCAAGTTGGAAGTCACGTCACTTCCGAGTTAGCACGTTCCAGATAAAGCTAGGAAAAATAGGATTTGTTTGGGTTCTTAGCGAGGTAAGGTCTTTCAGGTACTACTAGAAATACAGCATAATACTTTCATGGACAGAACCTGAACAGTGCTGTGCCATTGTCTTTTAATTCAAGATTTAAACAAAGAAAAAAAAAACACCCAACTACTGTTTACATTCAGTGCTGCCATCTTGGATTGCTACCTTGGGGTGTGTTGGTCTGCTCCAACTTTCCGAGTGTTTGAGTTCAGTGGGCGTTCCACAAAACATTTCTGGATGAGAACTTGGAATTTATGAACCCCGGTGACATTTTTGTGTCCTTCAGGATAAATCGGGGGACTTGAAAAATATCACCAGGTCAGAATTTAAACTCTTCATGGAAATGCAAAACACCCTGAGGGGTGAACAACTAAAGAGTTCAAACATAGCCAGGCTTTCTTTCCATTAGCTGCTCCAGTTGGAGGCAACCGATATCATGACAGCGGTTATCAACCTTTTCTGCTTAGGCTGGCTTTCTGCTTCTCAGGCTCCATGCACGCTAACATAGAAAGGTGTGTTACACACGTCATATGACTCTTCTTCCACGTTCAGTAATCCATATGAGTGTCACCTACTCCACTTAAAGTTAGATAAGGATAAAGTGGTGATATAAACGGGTGAAAAAACAAACAATAGAAAAACGTAACAGCACAATTCCACTGTTGCAAATAAGGCATGACGTTAAACCATTACAGCAGGAACAGATTGGTAAAATAAATTATATTTTTAACCATCCATATTGTTTTGTTTATCCAGTCTGTGGTCGTGTGATGCTGGTATCTGTCCAAGCTGCCATAGAGCGAGAGGCAGGGTACGCACTGGACAGGTTTATCACAGGGCTAACACATAGAGAGAGAACTATTCAAGCAGCCAATTTGGACTCGCCAGTTAACCTACCCACATTCATGTCTTTGGAGTGAGTGTGGGAGGAAGCCAGAATTCCTGGAGAGAACCCAGGCAGACACGGAGAGAACATTTAAACTGCATACAAAAAGGCCCCAGACTAGATCTAAACCCAGGGCCTTCTGCTGGACAGCTAACAGCCTCACCACCATGATGCCCGATATATTTGCTATTTATAATGATGTTTATTTGTAATGTGACAGCGGCACATTAGAACTATGAAACGGAAAACATGATATATTTAAACATTAAAGGTTACTGTCCCACAGCCTAATAAAGGAGACATGGATATCGCTGTAGTTTGTGGCATATACAAGGGAAATACTTTTTTTTTCTTGGTGGGAAATACCCTGATTGGTTTTCTAATCTGCGCTCTAGCAGCTGCAATTCCAGCAGTGTAAAAGAGCAGCCTCAGCCTCAGTTGATGCAAGTCTGAAGTCACTTCAGAGTCTTGCTGCAACAACAGCAGAAGTATGAGACCTTTTTAAAAAAATATATAAGCGATGACAATGGGATGGTCAAAAGTGATTGGGATGCAGACCTTACCAACCTTAAGATTATATTAGTTTGACTCAGGTGTAAACTGAGTTATATATATATTTTCCTTGTGCCATTTTCTTTGCTCCACGAGAATCCTACTTTGTCAAGCTTTGACCAAAAACTAAAGAAAATGTTACTTCATAAACAGAATGTCAAACATCTGGTTTTAAAAGTGCACATCCGCTTAAATATCTTCCACATGATGCACCCAGACCAGAGTTGTCTTACGTCCCTGTTGCAGTTTTGATAATGAGAGGCTGTTTTGGAAAAAGTCCCATTTGTAAATCCTCAGAGAACATGACTTTGGGTTTGTGCGGTTTAGTTTCATGTCTCACCAACTTAAGGTTCAAAGTGTTCCTAGAAACATGTTTGGCTGTGTTACTCACACGTTACTTAAATCTTTTTGGAAAAAGCAGCACAGCAGCCAAGAAAACATCTTATGGCTGAACGTTGTCGACTGCACCGGGGGATTCATAATTTACTCGCTCAGACTCAACTCCCACCATCCCTAATTCTTTGTCTGCTTATAAGCTCCTGTCATCTTAAGAGTTTGTCCCTATTTTCAGACGATGATTTGGACATAAGTATCTAATAAAAACCGCAGCTGGAAAAAGTCCAGTGTAAGCTTACAGATCCCCAGGAGCAGGGCTGGGAAATCTGCCTCAGAGTAGGGAAGTTTAACAAGGTGACGGGCGGAGGAAGGAAGCACATCGAGGCCGATGAGCTCATTCAGTGGATGATGACTAAAACAAAAGTAAAGGAAAACAATGAGGAATGACACTAAAAAGTGTCTGAATGGACACACTGGTTGCTGTTTATTTTGTGTCTTCTTTTTGCTCTTAGCGTGCTGCTGTGCCTGTATGTATGCAGTGGGTGAGCTTACGGGTGCGGCTTTGTGAATTATGACTCCACGTTATGGAATGAAGGGAGCGGTGCCAGTTCTTTCTTTGTAGAGCTGAAGTTTGGGTTAGAGGCTAGAGGGGGTCTGTGTAGGATAGAGTGTGTTGGCTGAATGAGCAGTGACCAGGGAGACGCACAAACACAGGAGGAGTGGTCTGAGTAAAATAGACTTTGCTACCAGGCATACATGTGGGATGTATTTGTAGTCGTTTTTAGGATTCACTGCCCAGAATTCTGCCTCTGTGCTTATGAAGAGGTTATATTTTCTGTCGTCTGCGTGATTATGTGTTGCTTTGGATCTACGTTAGCCACCAACAACATAGCAACTGTTCTCCCTGGTAATCACTGCATCATAAAATCAAGCGATTTTAAATACGTGATTAGGCAACTGAAACAATGATGCAAACAAATGCAAGGCAAAAAGTCCATCCATCCATCCTATTATCACGAAAGTCATATTTTCACAAGTGCACCGAAGGACTTTATTTAACTTTGCCACAAATGTCTACTTGTTGCTTGGTGGTCAAAGGTCAAGGACACTGCAGGCCTCACAGAACATGTTTTTAGCCATAACACAATCATTTATTTGTTTGTTTGTTTGTTTGTTTTTTTTATTGAGCATCAACAATGTTGTATAAAGATAAACATACAGCAAGGCCACAATGCTCCCTTTTTATATATATATATATATATATATTATCCCACCCCCAAAACATGTTGGACACCGATCCAGAAAGGGAAAAATGTAAAATAAATTAATTAATAAAGTCAATTTAAATGATGATGATGAAAGCCTTTATTTATATTATAAATGAGGTACAAAGAAATTCACCATATTTAAAGATGTACACTAAAAGGGCAATTGTTTGCACAAAATTAATCACAATCACACAGAAAGGGGGATGTACGGCAGCTGTCAAACATCTATTATGTGGGTATGGTTTTAATTTTCTCTAAATGTTTTAGCAGTGAATCCCAAACGGCATAGAATCTGTCCTTTGACCCCTTAAGAGCGTACTTTATTTTTTCCAACTGTATAAATTGTGTCAGGTCACTGAACCACACAGCCGCTTTGGGTGGTTTTGTTGACTTCCAGTGTAATAAGATCCAAGCAGTGTAGTAAAAGCAATTATGTTTTTATGACTCTTCCTTAATGTTCTATGTTCTCGATCTGTGACACCAAATATACCCATAGCTGCATTGGGTTGAAGCGCAACATTCAATGCTTCAGACAATGTTTTGAAAATTGTTGACCAGTAGGCTTTTAAAGTTGGTCATGACCAAAACATATGTGTTAAATTTGCAGAGGGATTTCTACATCTCTCACAGCTTGCATCTATGTTTGGGAATATTTTGGCCAGTCTTGCATGATTTTTACTTGATGAATTCATGACATTATTTATCTCGAGGTCAAAGGTGAAAGGTCAGCTATGTTATGAAATCATAGCTCATCATTAGCCAGTGCTATAACAGACATACACCTAATTTCTCCCTTCAAAGTCTTACCTGCTTCTGCTACATGAACCTGGATAGAAATGAATTCAAACTGCAGCTTGTCTGGTCGGTGCAAGCAAATGTGGAAATTCTAGATTTGTAGTGTCAAGCTTTTCCGAAAGCATTACTTTAACTTGAAACGTAAACAACCACAACACACACGTGGAAACACATGACAATGAGGGATATTTATCCTTTGATAAGTTGAGTTTTCTTAATGACTGGGCAGCTCTGACAAGTAGTAAACTTCTTTTCATTCAAAACCCACAGACTGATTTATCACCTTAAGTGGGCTTCTACTCTCTGTAAGCTGATTGTTACTGGGATTGGGGAAAAAACAGTGGAAGAGAGTTTTCGGGTCCTTCATTTATGATCTCTTCTTGAGTGCTGGTGCATGTGTTGGTGGGTGAGAACTAAAATGTAATTTCTTTCCTGTTTCTCAGGGTGTTGCTCCGGTGTGAGGTGGGATGTCAAACCGTGACTCACTGGGGTTTGGGGACCTGCTTCCCCAGGACGTGGTCAACATTTTTGCTCACGAGAAGCACAATAAAAGGGGGCGGAAGAAGCGCACTCGTTCCCTGGGTCGCGCTTTGGGCTGGCTGAAGGGTAAGAGGAGGAAGAATCTCAGCTTGAATGAGAAGAACCCAGGACTGGGTCCTGCTCTGGACCTGGCTTTGGATGGACACCCTGCTGGGAATCAGGGTGGACACAAGGGAGGACAGAAGTCTGGAAGACAGGCTCATCTGCAGGGCAACAGCCATGGTAAAATCCCACATGGGCTCATTTAGTATTGTATTTTTGATAGTTTATGAACTATTTTAATTATCAGTCTAAGCATTGTTTGATTTAAACTTTGCCATTGTGTTTTATAGTTTTTATTTCATATTATTGTCCATAAACATATAAATTATCTATAGCTTAGTCATTAAGTAAGGCAATCTGTAATTTCTCTTCTACCGCATCTTAATTTCATCAGTTTAGCCAAAATTGTGGATGTCAAATCATCATTCATAAAGTCAGTTCTCACTTCAAATTATGAGATAAGGTACCTTTGACAGACATGCAACACCAAAACATCAAACATGCTTATTGTTGTGCTGATAAATTCCTCTGTTGAGGCCCATGCCAGTTGATCTACATTTGGTACTGACATGAATCAGGCAAACATGTACCTGTCAGAAAGGAGTGACTCTTTAAATGTAAAGTCACCCAGACTAAGTACATTGTTGGGAGGTGAAGTGATTTGTTGAACTATATTTTTTTTTAATGTTTCATCTTTGAGTCCTGGAAACCGACTTGATATCTAGCATATTGGTTCCCAGGTATGTTTGTTTGCTTTCTGGAGGGATGTTTAAACAGACTGACTTACTTCTCGTCTTCTGACCTTCAGCACACTTTGTTTGCTGTGAAGAAATCTGTCCACCCTGTTCCGTGACTCTATTCCTTGCTTACCTCGTCTTCAGGTTACATGGAAGCACTGTGACACACATTCAAACAGGACAGACTCTAAGCAGAGAGTGGGCTTTACCCTCACAGTCACCAGCTTCAGTTAAAGACAATACATAAGATACTCACAATCTCTTAAAGGGGACCTTTTTTGCTTTTATTTTATTTTCTGTCATCTTATGTACTGTTAAAATGGTGACTGTGCATATTAAACCGAGCCCGAGTCTGAAATAATGAGGACATGTGCAAGTGATCCTAGTCAACAAAAGCGAAACAACAACCCCGCCTATCTGCTGTCCCGGCATTCAGGTTGTGAGAGGCAGTCAGTCAGAAGATAGCTCACTTACATCGTTCCCTCTTAGATGACTGCTAGGGGTAACGCATGTTTCTCTTTTTTGAACTGAGTGGTTTCTTTCATATTTCAGGCCTGCTTCCTGAACAAAATGACTGGGTGTGCATCAGAAGTTAGTGAGGTTGATCTTTGCCTTACTAGAGCTACCCTTGGAGAAAGCTTGTCATCAAACCAGGTGTCAAAACTCATTATTAAGGCTATAAGGGAGATCGTCTTTATAGGAGAAAGAGCTCGAATGGCTTCATTCTCGTGCCATTTATTGTAGTAGAATCCATGACTAAAAGTATGGAGTTGGGAATGAGCACACTAGGTCTGCTTTAAGAAACTTCTGGGAACACTTAGCCTTTCCCCTGAGCTGTACTCTGCAGATCTTGTTGCAGCTTGCAGAGGTGCAGCAATATACCAGTCCTGTTTTTTCTCTGTGAACACTATTGTCTTCAGCAGAGTCTGGTGGGAACTGTAGGTGCTAACGTTAGTTTTATACCCTGATTAATCACACCTACATGCAGTCAGACCTGAAACGCGAAAACATTCCACAAACAAGCGAAACCGCGTTTTAGTGAGACTGCTTATGCTAAAACCATGAAAGTACAAATGGTGTTTCATTTGCTCAGGACTGTTTAACGTGTCTTTGTCTGGCAGTGCTTATGCAGTCTTGGCTAATTACTTTACGGCAGAGGAGGTTCCTCTTGTTTCTTGTAGTTGGAGCTCAGTGCACTGGCGAGGGGCATCGGGGATTTCCATAATATCCAGACTTCTTCAGTCTGACCTTGTTTAACTATACCCAAAACATTAGATGAATATGTATAGACTTGTTTTAGGTCACATCTGTGGCTTTGGAAGATCATAAATGAGTGCACACATAAAGACGGCAGTGCATTTTTGGAGTGCGTCACACAATCTTTGCACTTTGTTGAGCTACTCGTGTTAGGCCACAGCAGTGTGAGAGGAGCCGTTTTTGTTGGAAAAAGTAAATTCTAAAGCGAGATAAGGTATTTCTCCTCTGCCAAGGTTGGCATAGAGGCCGACTCCCACACTGGGCATGGGTCAAGAATGTCTCCACTACACTTCTGAATACATGTACTACACTAGAGATGAACAAAACCACTACTTTTTGGATTTAAAAAAAAAAGAAGAAAGAAAAGTTAGTTTAAAGTTGGATGGAACCTTTAAACATTATTGTGACATCAATCTCAGAAAATGTTTTTAATGGTATATATTTTGTCTTAAGGTTGCATAAATGTATCTTTGCAAAGCCAGGGTTGTTGACTGTTAACTGTGATTCATGTGTCAGGTATAGATGTATGCTTCTATTGAACCCTTAGCAATGAACATTTTTGTGTGTGTGCCGTGCTGATTGTTGGTGCTGGCAACAACTGCTGCAAGCTTCTCAGCAGACACTTCCTCAGATTAGACAAGGAGCTCAGCGTTCCCAAAACGCATCCAGAGGAGGTTTATTACAGAAGCAAGATGTGTTGCAAAGTAACACATTTGCCCAGAAAATTTAATACCTCCAGCTGAGCCCCTGATGATGATCTGTATTGATGCCAGAGGGGCCTCCTGCCCAATAAATGCCTGGTATGGCAGGCATTGTGCCAGTTAATTAAAAGCCATGCCAGGACTGTTACAGTGAGGGAGGAACAAAGTGTTCCTTTTTTTTCTGTCCTCTCCGTGCATACTGTTTCTCTCTGCATTGAAACACTGTACATAGCTGGGTCAGACTGACTATATGAGACAAGAGTGTAGGGTTGCCTATCAGAGCACAATACCTTCTGTTAATAAAAGATAATGTGACAATTTCTGACGTTGGCGACAGGCACAATGAAGTGTGAGTGCCAGTGCAAATTTTTTTTTATTAGATGTTATCACCTTAAAGGTACAGTCAGTAATGTTTTGAGGTTATTTGATAGAAAAGAAGGATGCTGTATTCATAAATACACATAGAATACTGTGTAATTACACCTTGCAACCCACTAAGGCATTCTAATAAACTTATAATTCATCTTTTAAAAATAAATAGGTGTTGCTTGTGGTTTATGGAAGTCGCCATGTTTTCTCACCATATTTGAATACAGTGTTTACGAAGGACACCTCCTTTTTGACTAATGGTGTTTTACGTATGTGGCTAGAGACCAGCCATATATGTACTGTAATTGTACGTGGTCGTGTGCCATCGTAGGAAGTTTAAATCTGTGCCTGCACCTTCTGATTCAGGATCATACCTATGTTTTATTGTCAGAGAATAGGTTTCCTCAACAGAAGTAATCTTGGATTGCTAATTCGGGGTTGGTGGGGCTGCTCTGACCTTCCAAGTGGGAAATCTGAGTTGAGAGGGTTTTACAGATTTATATTCTGACTGGCAACTCGGAATTTCCGACTTCCGACTTATTCAGCCATGCAGCAAATAGTGGCTAAGAGGCTATCAATAGCTAACAGAGGCTAATAGTAGCTAACACAGTAGTGCTACCGACAATTCAGTATGTCGTCAACAGTCATCTTAGTACGTCTCATTTGTGGGGACAAATTTTACACACTGTAACTTTAAGCTTTAGAAAGAAGTTGATATCTTTTCCTGTAATATAAATATATAGAGACATTTTATGTGCCAAACCATTACTCAATGTGGGAACGACCTGTAGACCGTCAATCTCGCAGTTTAAAGACCTTTAAGGATCTCCTGCTCATCTCTTAGTGACTGATACCACAGGATATCTTCAGTGGTCTGGAACACTGCTCAGATGCAGTATTGGCCAAGTCGTGGGTGGCATGGTAATACACTGGTTAACGCTATCACCTTGCGAGAAGACGGTTCCTCGTTTGAATGTTCTGGTTGGGTGGGGTCTTTCTGTATGGAGTCTGCATGAATGGATGGTAAAAATGTTACTTGTAGTCCAAAGCGTTTTGAGTGGTGCGTAACAAAAATGTGCTGAATGTGAGGACATTTACTTGTAGTGATGTGATGAATGCGAGTTCATTCTCCCCATGCTGGCAACATCTGTGTTGGGGGACACAATATTTTTGAGTTGTCTGTCCATATGTGTAAACTTTATGCCTGTCGCATTCTCATGAACATGATAGCTCTTGAACAACAGGTAGACTCGAACTCAAGAATGAACTGATTAGAATTTAATGGTTAAAAGGTCAAAGTAACTTATATTTTATATCAAGTATAGTCAAATCTAGATTATGTTATCAGACGGAAACAACCACAAGGCTGTTTTAAGCTCAGACACAGTACAGGGACTGTTCAAATGTAAAATGCCTTTATTTCATATGCCAGTGTGCATTTGAAATGATCAATACAGGGCATCATCAGGGCCATTTTAGCAGTAGCTTACACTCTGTTTTGCGGTACACTAATGATTTGAAATGAACGGGAAATTTGTTATCAATGTGGAAGCCTGTTGTCATAAAATGAGGAAATAATAAATCCTCAAATTAAAGTGAGGGGAAAAAATAGGACGGGAGGGGAAAAGAAAGGGAATGGAACAACTGGAGAAAGAAGTTGAAAACAGGATAAACCTAAACAATCGAAAGGACAAGTTATAGTGTTATCGCCAAGTTGAGGTCAGCCAAGTTCTTTCTTTATAAACACACGATCTACTCCACATACCCACAAATTATCCCACCCATAACTAAGCCAATGCATTTGCATACAATGTTTATATTATTCCTGAGGTGATGATCACAGAAAACTAGGAATCTTTAAGACTGGGGTATTTAGTTGTTGTTCAGATGTCTCAGAGTAGCTCTTTTTGTGTGGTAGATGTTTATCAACCACAGAAACTGTATTTTACTCTGTGGATTAAAGCATCTTAATCCCATCACATGCTTTCACAATTTTAATATCTAGAAAGCTGTCAAAACTAGTCAAAAGAGCTTTAAGCTCTAATTAATACACTTAATTCTGTTCAGGGTGAATCAGAATTGAATATATCGATTGCATAATACGAAAAACATTGAGCAATACCGAGCCTTATTAATATGTTTTTGTATTGAAGTGATACTGCATGACTTAAGCTTGCTAAGAATCCAAACTAACCAACCTGCTGTTTGGATAATCAGTGCAGGTTGATCTAGATTCCTGGTCCTAAGTTTGTATTGGTTTACTTTCTGATTTGCTGGGATGGAAATGTGTTTCTGTAAAGAAGACCCGTAGAGTTTGACCAGAGAGGGACTGCCCAGTAGCAAGTTTGAGTTGATAAAGTCTACTGTCTAAGGCTTTACGCTCTTATAAACGCATCAATTGTTCACTGTCTTTTCTAATCACTTCAGCCTGATTCATCTTGAGACCAGTTGGCAGAGGATATCTGTCTTTTAAAGTTCATTCACCTCCATTTGTGCAATGACTTAAATGGCAATTTGGGTCTTTGTTTACATGTCTGTGTGTGATTTATGTCTCTGTCATGCTCTCAGTTTACCCAATCCTGTGTGAAAACCAGACAGTCTTCTTTTATGCAACTCTGTCAAGCTCTGTCTTCTCTTATAATGGGCTTTTAAAGGAACCCCCTTGTTTTTTAAATGGAATCAAGGTTGTTTAAGGATAATTAGGTCACACAGCCCTAACAAGGTACGCTCACCTGTTTGCTCTGAACACTCCCTCAGAGATTCCTCGCATTCCTGAGCTTTAAGATATTTCACCAAGGAAGCTAGAAATAGGGAGCCCTTTGTGTGTGTGAGTTTGTGTTTAGTTTTCATGCCAGGTTCAGAGCCTATGAGCCATTTAATGAGACTTCCTTTGTTGAATTTTTAGTTCTAGAGGCTGCTTGGGAGAAGCAGAACTAACAGAACTAAACCATTGTGACACAAGTGCTGATACGACTGTCTGAGAGGTTTGCCGGTTTCATGGGTTTATTGCTGGGTCAGATTTGAGATGAAATCCACTGGACCATATTAGAGGCACAGCAGAGGTTTGTGTTAATGCATAAATCAGGAAGAAAGAAGAAATTGTGGACTATCTGGGGAGAAAATAAACTGCTAATGGTGGGATGGTAGCAGAAATAAAACACATGGGGAACATGATCTTACAACACATTTACATGTACACTGTAGAGATAAATACAGGATTGTGGGAGACTTAGTTTTCAATAGGCCTTTTTTCTTTCTTCCAGTCAACTGAAAGGTTTTGCTCTTAAAATGCTTTATAACAAAGAATAGACACTTTGGCACTGCGGCACGACACAATAACAGTAAAGGGCAGGAAAACAGGTTTGAAAAAACTGACTTGTGATAGAGTTTCACTTTCTTCCTCTAATGGTGGGAAGTCAGTAACTGCTATTTGCACATCGTCGCCTCAGGGAAATGTAAATCTCTGAAAGATGCTTTCATTCTCTAGCGTCTTTGTAAAAAGGTGCCTCTTGATTGGAGCAGGGGTGAGGTCATTTTCTGTGATACTTTCAGGAACTTGCCTAAAAATCGTCATCGGGCTGCAAACGACTCACACAAACTAACTGTCCAAATCTGTTGTGAATGTAGGTGAGAACAAGTCGACGCTGACGCTATGGGAACGTCAGTATTGGTGGACTTGGCTACGTGTAAACAGTTGCGCACGCGCTTATGTATAATGACAGGGCTTTAGTAGGATTTTATTGCAGCAGATGAAGTGTCACCACACCCAGGTAGCCCATGTGATCATATTTAGTTCGTTCAAGTGTTGAGATACTTTTAATAAGTGCCAGTTTGCCCTCTAGTCCCTGTCTGAATAACATGCTTGGGTTTCATTTCATCAAGTTTATTCTTCTAATGTGTGGTATCATTGTTACCAAATTAAAGCAGGACGGCCAACAGCAACATTATTTTTGATATCTTTGCATTGTTTCATTGTCAAGATATGCAGACGTGTCAGTGTGGCATGGCACCAGCTATTGCTATTGTCACGAAAGGAAAATGTTTGCCAGCACACTGCGGCTGGTCTACAGAGAGACTGATAACTGTGTGCTTGGAAAGGTCCATGAGTCACCACTCGTGACTTTTGTAGTTAAATCGAGACATTTTGGAGCGACGTTGGGTAGCAGACAACTGTGTTGGGGCAGCAAATTTTGCCAAACATGCACACAGTTCTGACTATTAATAATGTGGATTTCCGTAAAACCAGCGTGCGGATCTTTCTGGATGAATTCAGGGACTGCACCTTTCATAAGTGCAAACTCTGCTTGTGTACAACACAGGTACCTGCCCAGTTTATGTCAACACAAACTGTTGTTTCAGTTCCCAGAGGTGTCAATTTGTTTATTCTGAAGAGATGTTTTTAATGTTAAGCATCAGGTTGGGATAGCAGCTCCGTGCAGCGGATCTTTGGTACGTTATTTTTGTTTGAATTTTATTTGAGTGTGACACACAAAGCGGACTGAACTTATACTGACAAATCATCTAACAACAAAGAAACATAACCGACAGTTAGTTCAATAGTTACTTCAAATTAATAATATTAATAATACTCAACACGTCTAAGCAAATATGGAGCTTATAAGTCAAGAAAATCTACAACATTTAAGAAAAATTCTTAATTATCCCCCCCATGATAGAACTGCACTTGGTATTCCCCAATCAGTATATATAAAACTAAAATTACTCCTGTTGCATGAAAGTGTTGGTGCATGGCGTTATCACTTTATAGTTGTGTGGCTGCAGGTATGGCCAACACATTGAGATTGGATTGACCATATTTGGGCAAGACTACCAATTGAGAATAGTTTTTAATGTTAGCGCTGGCTTTGCTAACAAAGTACACCTGGACTTCAGGTGTCACTGGAACTGTAAGAAATGTTCTGTAGAGAACAAAACAGTTTTTTTTTTGTTTTTTTGGGCTATAAAACTAATGTTGAGCATTTTAACATGTGAATCTATGAAGATTGGCTCACTCTTAGAACAAGCCTCAAGTGGCCATTTGAGGAACTACAGTATTTGGTTCAGGGCTAGTTACATTTGTAATCCCTGGAGTTTGTAAGAATGACAAAGTTCAGCTGGTGTTTATAAGGAATTTCTTCTTTCTTAGTATTCGACATAACACATTTAAACTTTTACCTGCTGATCAACTACAGAAAGGGTGTGGACTTTATCCTGTGGAGAACAACAAACTATTGCCACCTGATTATTAATGATTCATGTAGTAACTGCTGGAAATCTCAGTTTTGTCCAGACTACAATTGGAACCCATAGTGAGGCTAAGATGATGTGCCCATTTTTGCAAAAAGTTTGGAAAAATTGAAAAAGCAACAATCTCAAACGTGCTAAGTTTTCCTGTAATACATCCAAAATATTCTGCTTATTTCTTGCACCACCTCATCATACTTATAATATTAAGCCTTTTTCTTTTCTCAACACTTTTAACTTATTTGTATTCACATATGAATCTCCGTTAAGCTTGTGCTTTCATCAAACAGGCACTGGCAGGCCTGAATACTTTCCATTTTGTTCTACATTTTAATGAGATTTTAATTCGATGCTTATGGCTAAATCTATTCATACAGACCTTTTGTTTTGTTTTGTTATGTGGCTGGCACAGAGTTTCCTCTGCTGTGGGTAAGTTCATGATGTAAACGGATGTGGTGACATTGACTGTGGCGTTAAAAAGTAACCGACAAAAGACAATCTGCTGTTGTTAAACCGTTAATGGAGTTATTTGATACATCTGGTCTTTGTCTTGCATATCGATGTGGAGTAGAGTGTAGCACTCAGTTCCACATGATGCAGGTATATCTGTTACCTACATTGCGGTCCTTGTCACAGCACCTTTTGTGCTTCCTTTTCTTTCACCTCCGATGTTTATGTTTAATTCACAACAAACCACCAGCGTGAAAAGGGAGTATGCAGGCTCGGACCGAGATTCTTTGAGATGTGCTTCCAGTGGATCTAGGCTACACGTATCGTCCTTGAGATAAACTGTGAACCTTCAGCTCTTTCCCACTGTCAGTTGGGTTTGTGTTGATTAGAGAAGCTTAAGCACCTGGCAGACAGCACCCTCAGAGCTGGAGTGAATGTCTCTGCACGGTTGTCTGACTGGAGGTTCAAAACAAGAGAGAGGGGCAAGTTAGGGCAGGGAGGAGAGGTGTGTGTGTGTGTGTGTGTGTGTGTGTGTGTGTGTGTGTGTGTGTGTGTGTGTGTGGTATTTGCATCTGTTTGATTCCCATGAAGCAGTTCTAGGAAGCGTCGCATCAGCGCTAGATTGTGTCAGTGCCAATGTGTGTTGCGCTCTATGTAAAAGCGTTTCTAGTATGCTGTGCAGCTAATCTAGGCTAAAAAGGATGTAGTCTGGATAGCATGACCTAAAAGTGAGTATGTAAATAAGATTTTGTTGGAAACAAAAACTCAAAACATTTCCTGCTCCCTGTTTTCATTCCTGGACTTAAATGTAACTTTACTTTCAACCATAAGTCATGCAATCCGTATCTTATTGATCTCAGTGCAGTCCTTTCATTCATCTACTGTCCAAAGTGAGGTGCTTTAGCGCCACTTCTTTCATTGGCATAAGGTGTAAACAGCAGGTGTGTGACTCAGACCTGTGCACCTGAAGTCTGGGCTGACTCATGGCGATTACTTGTACATTTTCTTCTTTATTTGAAGTTTTCTCCATGTTTAATATGCGCAGCCATATATATGACAGAAAATAAGATTTAACATAAGAGGGATGGCACGTTAGTGTGGTGGTAAGCCAAGTCGCTTCACAATAAATAATGGAAGTCTTGTGTTTGATTCCACTGGCAGGCGTGGGTCTTTCTGTGTGTTTGCATGGCTTCCTTCCACAGACCAAAGATGTTCATGAAACTGGCCGTGGATGTGAACAGGAGCACGAATGGTTGTCTATTTCTTTGTGTTAGCCGTGCAACACACTGGTGATCTGTCAAGGGTGTGCCCCGCCCATCACTCTGTGGCAGCTGGGATGGCCTTCAGTACCTGCAAGAAAAAAATGAGTAGATGGCACAACAGGCCAAAATTTAAGGAATTTATAGTCTTGTGAATTCTCTCCTGCAGTAAGTCAGACTTTTGCAGTCTGGTTTGAAAATTAAAGCTGGGTTTGTCGAAAATGTTTTTGGTGTCATTTGACAAAAGAGCTGCAAGGACTTTCCAATCTTCCTGTAATTCCAATTGTCTAAGGAGGAATTGGACTCAATCACAAGACTCCTCGGACTGGATCAGATGAAGAGTAGCAAGTAGAGTGAAGAATGAGAAATGTCCATGAACATTCAGTGCCACTGCAAGAGAAGCTGAAGACTTTCACATGGGGATCTGTGGTTGTATCCTGTATTCTGGTGAAAAGTCAGCATCGATTCACTGACGTGGTTCTAGACCACAGGTGTTGAACTCCAGTCCTCGAAGACCGATGTCCTGAAACTTAGATGGTCATTAGCAAGACTATAGAACTTGACTGCATTCTGAGTTGGCAATTCAGCCATTTGATTCATGTTATAGCAGCTCATGAGTGAATGAATATGGTGCAATAAAAGTAGTTTTAGAAGCACTTTTCTTTAAAAACTTACACTCCTATTTAAATTTACTTGAGTAGGGTTAGGGGTTGCCACCTCGGCATGCAGCCAAGTCTTGCTAATGACCTACAAGTTTTATTCAGGTGTGTTGCAGTAGGGACACCTGTAAAAAATTTATAAGGCCCCACCCTCGAGGACTGGAGTTCAACACCCCTGTTCTAGACCATATAAAACATGTACATATGCTTGCGCTCGTGTGGTGAGACAAGTGAGCTGCAAAATGAAGTTCATCTGTTTTACAATTATAGCATGTTTGTCACTTTTCCAGATTTCTGACTCTGAATCATGTCCCCAGTCAAGCGGTTCACATCGTTCGCCGACATTTATAAAGTGCTCGTTCTTTGGTTAAAAAGAGCCACATTTCTGCTCTGAAGTTATTAAGACTAACAAATTAGTTTCAGTTTTAATGTAGAATAGCCATTCAGACTTCCAACTGATTGTCCTGATTGCATGTCATAACTGCTCTTCAACACTGTCTGGGTCTCTGGTTGTAATCTGTTTTGCATAATATAATAATATGATTAAGTACAATATTCACAAAAACACATTCACCATCAAATACTTGCTTATTTAAAATGTTCATCTTTAAAGTTGACTCTTATTTATGTGTTGTAACCACCCCTCCTTGAGCGGACTTTTATTTTTTCTCCGCTGGAGGCTGAAGACTCAAACTTGAATTTCATTACTATCCAATCCATTTGATTTGGTTCTTTAACCAAATCTGAGACGTAAACATCAGTTTAGCGTGGGGGGGGGGGTAACGTATGTAATCACCACCACTACATTAATACCCAATCCAGCTGTGGCAGATGGTGTCTTTAATATACCAGGATTTAATATGGACTCGGTTACAATATGACTGCCAAACCGGTGATACTATAAGCCGTTATTACCGTGCAGTCATTCTCAACCATAACTCCCGGCTTTTCTGTGTAAGTGTGTATTCTCGTGGTAAAAAGATAAAGCATTATACTAGGTTGTCTTTACTTTATACACACGTGCAGCAGCTTTGCGTTGTGTTGAGCAGCCACTTCTGGTAAGCCGGCGATCTGTTTTTACTCGATCGTATATGCTGGTTCCACACATGATTTGTTTCTTTTCTTGTAACACTCACGCTGTAGGATCCAGACCATGGGAACGTTTTCCATTTGTTCAGATGTCATGTGCTCTATGTCATGTGTGCACAGCGCAGCAAGGAAGTGATAAATAAAAAAAGTAAATTTAGAAAAATAAAATGAAAAGAAAGAAAAGTCTTGTCGACAGAAATGGGACGCTGTAGCAGCTCTCTTGAAAAATATTTGGTGCCCCTCCGGATAGCAGCACTTAATCGTGTACTAAGAAGGCCTTGTGCCTGTATGTCTCTGTGTTCAGGTTGCATAGTAACAAATTATTGTAGTGTTTTCTGGAAACAATGGGGAGTATTTTTCACATGGGTGACCATGTGCTGTGGAGCTGCAGGCCTGAACTAAACATGTTTTTAATCTTGTTTCAGGAATGGTCTCAATTCACTTACACCCCCTTGTGGCAAAATAATAAACTTTTATATGTACAATTTAATGTAGTAGATTAAACATTCGCCTACCAAGCAGAATGTCCCCGGTTTGATCCCAGAAGGCGAGACGGATCCCTTTGGAGTTGTGCTGGGAAGGGTGTATATTTTAAAAATAAATAAATAAATGCCAATTTAATTAAAAAGTAATTTATAAGGCAGCTTTATAGTTTCTATCCTAATGAAGTCTGAGGAAGTATAGAAATTGTGACCATGTTATTAGAGTTCTGTAATGAAAATCTTAACAAAGAAGTGGTGTGTTGTTTACTGGAGTTGATGTTTTGATGTCTGATGTTTTTTTTTTGTTTTTTTTTTTTGTTTTTTTTAAGCCTCAAATCCCTGACAACGGCGCTCTTTGCATTAATGTTTACATGTTTGATTTTCATCCTGACTGACCAATCCTGGACAAGCTGCTTTGCAGATGGGGCACGATAGTGGGATGGTATCTTACTGAGCACTGACAGGGGGGTGACATGGTGGAAGAGGGATGGGAGGAATTAGGCTGCTGAGGATTAGTGTCTGAGCTCTGATTGTCCATCGGCTAAAGAGACATTCTCAGCTCGGCCAGGACCTGAACTGACAATAACAAGCACCATATTCATGCTGTTGTGATCGTTACAGGATTTATGCATTTTTTTTGAATGGATCGTCTTTTTGGGTGTTTTTATGTACTTTAACTTTATAACTTGGACATACTTTTAGTCAACTTTTGGAAGACATAAGGAAGACCATGGTGGTGCTTCTGACTAATAACTCCAATAATTTTTACTGCTTTCCTACAGTTTCCAAAAAAAGAGGTGAGTGAGAGCACCAAAGGTTTGATCTTATTGGTTGAAGATCCAAACTGATTGCTCCTACTGAGGTTGTATTTACTTATAAATGATCACACAGGCTCGATTAGCTGCTTTGTTTATGGGAGGCAATAAAGAAATTAAAGTCTGGTCATTATAAACCATAAAAATCACTGCTGGGTTATAATATTTACTTTGCAGATATATAAAATGCTGTGATTCTTTCTCTTGTAGTTACAAATACTTGTCATAATAAGAAAAATATTCAAAAAAGGATAATTTTTTGCACATTGGGATTTTCTTAACCAGAGTATATATAATGCTGTTACAGAAGAGGAAGGTAAAAATTAGCTTCAACTGTTAAGCACATGGTTAATTTCAGCGTGGTTAATTACAGCATGGTCTTACAGTGAGAGTGTTAGGAGTACAGGTAGCTAAAAGTAGGGCAGCTGTTACATAAAACGTTCTTAGAAGGCTGATAGTGCAACAATCCCAGACTGTGCCATGGAGGCATGAGAGCACTGCAGGTATTACACAACATATCAGATGGGCATTATGGTTAATTATGTGTAGTTCTTATTGGATTCATGAAGACAACATATTGCTCTTTTTTTTTTTTTTTTTTTTTTTTTTTTAAATTAAACTTTTTTTTTTT
>VURO01010700.1:35368-66333 GCA_015108175.1 Pelvicachromis taeniatus
TAACCTGCTGCTTTTTTTTTTTTTTTTAAATAAAATGTATGAATCTCACATTTGTCACAGATTCACTTTTTTGCTCCACATTCAGTTTGATCAGGTCACTCTATCCACAGTACATACCCAAAGTTCTCTATAATGGAGTATTTCAGGGACGATTTAGAGCCACTAGATGGAGCTGCGTAGCAGCTACTGATGTAGAGTTTTCCTCCAGCAGGTAGATGAGGAGCAGAAACCTGGATATGAACCTTTTGCCCAAGCTGGTACACCCGAGTGTTTACCGGTCTGCTCCACGAATCTACAAAACAGCTGAATGTGACACACATGACCTGTTTAACATTTGCCAAAGTCTGTTGCATAACGCAGATACCCATACCATCCATCAGGGTGATCTGGTAGTCCGCGTGACGACTTTTCAGCCTTTTACGGAAAACAACTGTTTCCCAGGTTGGTTGGACAGCCAGTTGGTGCACATGATGGTTCCTGTGGTGGGCAGACGATTTGGAGGCTTTAAACACTGACCCAGTGTTCACACACCCTCTGCGTAAAGCGAACCAACGTGCCTAACCTTGGGTAGCGGCATTCAATATCTACATCCATCCGGTGCGCTCTGCTTGGGAATCGTTTTGGCGACGACTCATAATGGAGCACGAATTTATAAACCAGATAACCGTGGGGCATCTGTCAGGAAAAGTCAGAAAGTGTGAATGCAAGATGACAAATGCAGCCAGAGGGAGGAAGCACCACCCATAGCTTACCTCACGCACTCCATCACAGGCCGTCAGGGGATACGAGAAAAGCAGGTCGCCGTATGGTCTGAGGAGCCCGTTGCTCTTACAGCTGCTGCCTAACAGCAGTTCCTCTGCTTCTGCGCCCAGACCGTAGAAAGCTGGTTTGATCCTCACGACAAAGTCAGATGTAGAGCACGTTACAGAGACGTCCGGGAGGTAAGCAAAGTCTGACTGGATCTTTGCCTCGAGTTTCCCGGGTCGCATGGATCCAAGTGTCACAGGTGCCGAAGCGGAATAGGACCTTCGGTAACCCCGCTGAGGCTCTGGAGGTGTGCCGGCAGGTAGCCTCTGTTTGGATTCTCTGTCTTTAGCTAATGGAAGTTTGATTGGTTGGATTTTCGGAGCGCCCAGTTTTAAAACCAGTTTCCTTCTCGTAAGCGGAGATTCATACGTGTCCACCGCAGAGCTTAGAAGGCCAAGTGATAAAACGCTCCACAAAAAGAAGAGACACCACTTTGTTTTCATCGCAACAGACGGACAGCTGTCCTTCACTCCTTCTCTTTTAATGCGCGCGTAAAAATGTCGCCGTCACGGCTGGAAGCAATTAGAAGCGATCAACCAGCGCGCTGCTGTCAGAGCCATTAGTGTTTGGTCGATTTAAGCCCCTAAAACAAATCAGTGGTAGTTTTACTAACATAAGAAATATGAGTTAAAAAAAAAAGTTAATTAGAAGAGATTAAATCAAACTAATCTCAAGGTTAAAAAAGTGTGAAATTTATGGTATTTAAAAAAAACAAAAACAACCCCCCCAAACAAATGAATTCATAATTTGCTCTCTCACTGACAGGAAGTTTTACACCAGCTTACACTACTTTAATGTTAATACATAGGTTACATGTAACTGGTTTAATGTTCTGCATGAAAAAAAAGGGATGCTTCAAAGAAATCAGAACTGTTTTTCCTCTGCTTCATCAAAGTTTATTCACAGGTTTAAAATCAAAAATATGAACATGATTTGACTCCTCAGTGGTTTATATACATTGCTCCTCATGAACAATATTTAGAAAAAGTATTTACACATTTACACATACAGCAGCACATATAAATACAGAGGGCAGATGTAACATACTCGATTCTGCTGATTCAGTGCAGGTTTGAAGACCCCATAGCATCATTTGAGGTGAAATTAAGTCATCTCCATATTAGATAATGAAAGCTGCTGCTGTTTCTTCATTTTATTTCACTTTATTTCATTTTTCATTTTAAATCAGTCACATTTAAGCATAACTGCAACTTCTACTTTTCTACGACAAAAGGAAAAAAACAAAAACAAATCCAACATTTACATTTTTGTTTCCTTCCACAAGACTCAAATCATTCAGTCATTGGTAATAAGTTATTATTAAACATGTGCCTGAATAAGAAAATTATAGTCCCTTAGGTAGTTTACATAAATAGTTAAATAACACATTTTGGATTTTTGGGATGTCACATGGTAAATAAAAGAAGAACTCCCAGTAAAGTTGACTTTGCTTTATAAGCACTTTCAGATAAGTCTATTAAACCCGACGGAGACCGGCTGATGTGTGTGATGGAAAATGCTTTTCACTGGCATAAAAATTATTTTGAGTTCAGAAAATCAGAAATATCTGAAACCAGTTATAAGACATGCGTTTGTAAGGCAATGATTCACATAACCTATATACAAGTACATCACGTTGTACTGCCATTTCTCCTTTAGAAAATTCAAGTACACTTTTTGAAATGTGCTTTATGAAAACAAACAAAAAGTAGAGAGGGTAGCAAATCTCCATACAACTCCATTTACTGGAATAGTGCTGGCACACACTTCATAATAAGGGCTGATACTGAACATTTCTTTCAGAGTGCACTCTGAGTCCAAAACAGCCAAGTAACGTCATCGAAACATCACAATGTAACAGTGTGCACGAGTGATGGTCTCATAGTGTAAACCAGCACGTTAATACCTCGCAAACGGTACCGCAAAGCACACTTTCTCACAAAGCTTTCATGATGTAGTGCAATCACATGGGAGGAGTGACAAAAGGCTTTAAATAGGAACGTCTCAGTAAACAATAAAGTCAAACATCTTTGGAAACTAAGACTACAGCTCCCAAGAGGCTTTGTCGTTCATTTATAAAAAGCTGCCAAATGTTAACCAAAATGTGTGCGAGCTTTGTTTTAACAAAGAAGTGGTTTGATTTTTTTTTTTCCTGCGCATATTAGTAGTAGACACCGCTGTAGATTATAATACAGACAGATCTCTGTGCTGGATTTAAGCTAAACGATGAAGGAAAATCTCAACAAAACAAAAAAAACAAGTAACAGAATCTAACCTGGGAGGTTGGCACATACAATCCTACACTGTGCAGATCTGGATCTTATGTCTTCTCTGAAGTTCATTAGTTCACTGGGACACAGCTGGATGAAAGAAAAAAAATACTCAGTGTGGACACTAGAGGGTGATGTAAACCTGTGCAATTCACTGCGGAGGAACCCGAACATGATGATGGTCATTAGTCAGCAGTGGGTGGTTTGTGGTCCCTCCCCTGTTAGTCCATGTTAAAGGTGGTCTTCTTCACAGCCTGTGCAAACATGTAAAGCAGCAGAGGTGGCTGGCTCGGCCGCTAGACGTTGCTCCCACGATCTGAGGTTTCAGATTCCGAATCGGTTTCAGAGTCGCTGTTTAAAAGGAGAGGACAGAGCCAAAGTCACAAACACAGAAGTAGAGCGGGCTAAAACTGGTCAACAGCTCGTTTTCATAGAAAGAACAGATCCTGGTGCACTGGCACACAGAAGAAGGATCAATGGTCAATTGGGTCTGTGTGTATTTCGCTCCTCACTTACAACATTGCCTGCAGTAGTTTTCGGTTGCCTTGCCTCCTTTCCTCATCGATGGGGTAGGTCCTCAGTATCAACAGTCCCACGGCAATAAGAATCACGGGCACAGGAGAGACCAGCACCTTCAGGGTTAGACTGACCGCCTCGGGTTGTGAGCAATCCCCGGTCACATAGCCGGCAAATCTGTGAAAAAATGTACACGGGGGGGGGGAAATTGAGCAATACAGTCAGCTGAAGAATTATGTATTGTTGTCCCCAGGACTACTGGACTGATATGCTCCTTCGTTTTAAGGATGAAAACAGTAATACGATTGAGACACTGATTAAAAATCAGGTCAGTAAACTTACTTCAAACTAAGGGTAGAGATACCCAGGGAGACTCCAGAGGCAAACTTGATAAAGAACACGTAGAAGGAGTAGAAGAGGGCTTCATGACCACGGATGTCTGGATTTTGAACTTTGAAGTCATCCACTACATCAGGAAGCATCGACCTGAAAGATAAAACATCCAGACAAAAGCTCAACAACGCAAAAGAAAACCCACATCCGCAAATGGATCCAAGGACGACTTCTGTGGATAAACGTCTGCTTACCAAGGCAGGAGGAAGGCTGCTGCCACACTCACACCTGCTGCCACTGAGACCAAGTAAGAAACGACCAGATTGCTCTTGATCGAGACGATCAGGATCATGAAGGGCACTGCCCACTGTAGCGAGAGGGAGAAAGACGTCAGAGGCCTCATAAAAACAAAAAGAATTTATGATCAGAAGACTTTTTCTATCTTGCAGACAAATAATGAGTCAAAATAGAGCATCGAGCTAGCTATAGTTTCACTCATCTACACTCCATAACACCTACTACTCACCGAGATGCCAAAGTAAACTGCTTTCTTCTTCCCGAACCGGGTCAGAAACCACTGCCACCACGGGATGGTTAGAGCTCCAGACAGCTGAAGAAACAATGATAAAGAATTTATTAATTCTTTGGTGTACAGATTCTTGTTGCAAACAAATTGTCAAACCAACTGGACTTTTTCAGTGTGTGAGGAAACCTTGAGACTTATTGTTGCAGAAATTACAGCTGGTATCTACTTGGCGTCAGTCATATCTTCTCTGCATTTTTTGTACATGTGAATAATTTTGCAACTTGTTGCTATGTGAATGAAATATGCAGTTCTGATAGTAATGAAGAAAAAAAAATCCATCTGCTTAGATAATGATCAGGGACACCATGGGAATGTCTGGCAGTAAAAAAATTAAGTGCCAAAAACTGCAGTTCCTTTAATGGCCACATGAGGCTGATTCCAAAAGCCACTTAAATGCCCCACTTTACAGCAGAAATAAACATGTTTACAGAATGGTACAAATTAAACACCTAGTTTCCCCCTTCTTGGTGGGTGGACAGATTTTATTTTTTTAAATACATCAGTGAATAGGTATCCGTATCTGTTGGATTCACAAATCCAATTTATATATGTAACTTGCTAGCCAAACTTGTTAGCATTACCTGATAACTTCTAGATCACCTCTAATCGACCATATTTGGGCAGCATCTAGTGCTACAAAACAAGATGACAACCACCATGGAACTTAAATTCAACCCAGGGTTTCATAAAGAAGTGGGGTAAGTAATGAAGGCGATCCAACCTTTATGTACAGTCTATGTTAAATACAAACGTTTCATTTTGGTTTTAAGTTTTAGCTCCAAGTTTTCCTATCCTGTGTTTTATACAGTAACATAAGGGGAACCCAAACACCAGGTGAAAAGTTTGTCTGCGTTTATCTAAATTCCTAGCTCTAACTCTCTATGATGAACTTACTTGAATGATTGATGATGTAATTTCTGATATTTAAAAAAAATAAAATGAAATTCATAAACAAAAACTAGAAAAAAGATTTTCTCCTCTTGGATCTTTGCCTCGAGTTTCCCGGGTCGCATGGACCCGGGAAACTCGGGTCCATGCGACCCGGGTCCTAACTCCTCAGTTAGGAGTCTGAAATCATTCAGACTCCTAACTGAGCTGTTGGAAATGTGGAAAGTGGAAAAATTAAAATGACCATCAGAGGAGGTCAGGGGATAAGGTCACAATAAGCTTTCACTGGCTTTTAACCCAACCCTGCAGGGGCGCAGAAAACCTATGACCTCTGGGCCAAAACTGGTCAACCAGTGTTAAATGACCAAACAAAAACAAGCAGTGGATGAAAGGCCAGAAGACCAAGAACTCTCAGACTACAACTCTCTGCTTTAAACTCTCCAAATGTGATAAGCAGTGTCCAAATAAAGCAATGAGAGGAGGGCGTTAACAATGTTGGCTGTTCCCATGTGTCAGTGAAGGGTTGCCAGGGCAACAAAAGCTCCATTCTGTGCCCTTGATCTAGTGAGCGAGTGGGAGACAGATTCCCAACGGTACAACACCTCCTCTCATCCTGAAATCTGCCCTCTCAGGCCTCCGTACCATGCTTCTTCATCACGTGAGGAAACGTCTAAGACTAGAAACTGAAATATCCCCAAAACAGTTCACGGCACGCAGCAAGATTTACTTCTGTAGACGATGAGTTTATGTACACTAAACCTACCCTGATGAGGGTTTTTACGAGAAGAATACTTGTAGTAAAAATACAAATACTCACCATGATGACAAGGAGAATATTCTGAAAGTCCTTCCTGTGGCCGAGAGCGTAGGTGATAAAAAGTGCAAAGTTTCCCTCCAGCAGCTGTAAAAGTCAAAGTAATTATAAACAAAATTACAGTAATAAAAAAAAAATCTTTTCAATGCAACCTCTGAAAGTTCACAAAAAAAAGTAATGCATAAATCAAATGTAGCGTTACCATGAAAGCAAGAGAGGTGAAGAGGAAGCCGATGACCAGTTTGACATACGGCCCGTGACACATGACCAACCACAGGCCCTGAGCAAAGGTGAGCGGCTCCGACTTGTCCCGCCCGGTTTCTAGAATCCAACATAAAGGCGAGGACAACAAATAAGACAGCTGAAAATCTCATCTAAGAACAACACACAGACACACACAAACAAGCTTTTGTGGTGAGACAATGTGGTATTATGCAGCACTTGCTACAATCTGGCCTCCACGTCTTTATCTTTTTGAACAGAGTGAGAAAGCCAAGAGGAACTGACCAGAGGCGCTAAAAAAAGTTTCAGTTAAATATTCCTGTCACTGTTACTAATATACAGTTGTGCATGAGCATGACTAAACTGGACACAAACTGAGTCAGAATTTATTTTCTTTATTTTTTACATCAAATCACACGCCAAGCTGTCAGATTCATGATTCAAGTCTGACTTGAAGCCAAGTTGAGTCATTATCTTGCTTTAAATGTTGTTTGCATTGGATAAGAAAGCATTTCTCCACATCTCATGGATTCATACCTTTTTGCTCCTTCACACCAAAAAACAAGACTACAGCACACAGGACGTAGATGATGCATATGACCCCTGATGCAACCAAGTAAGCTTGTTTCTGAAGATAGAAAGTACACACACCTTAGCTTGGACCGACAATAATCATCTTTTATTTGACACAATATAAGAAAACCCTCAATAGACTCACCGTCTGATCCAGTGAGGCTATAGTGGTGTTGACACTGGATGAGTTTGTGCTGTAAGGGACGTCAGACTCAGTGGGACAATTGGAATTGCCACCTACTATCTGCCCCTGGATTGCAGTGCCCAGCACCGTACCCAGCACCTCCACCATCATCCCTGAGAGCAAACAAAAGAATTGACTGTCAGCGCACGAATGACATAACACCAGTGAAATCAGTTTAATCGCATAGGGTGATGTCGTACTGTAGGCTGTAGCAGAGTCCCGCTCTTTCTGGTCCCTGCTGATGAACATGGTGAGGGCTGAATATGGCACATGGAAGCACTGCAAATGTACGAAACCGCAACATTAGACGAGTGCACGCCAGTGGACAAAAAGCAAACAGAAAACACCGTATCAACATGTGGTACTAACCGTCTGCATTGACTGGAAAAGGCAGTAAAAGACCAGATACCAAATGACCTTGCCCTCTTCAAACGGAGGCACGTACCAGATCAGGAAGTAAGTGAGCACTGCAAACGGGGTGGAGAAAATGATCCTGAAAAGAGATGAGTAGACACAGGTTGATAATAGCCCGAGCATTTCTTTCTTATCTTTGTTTTATTTTTCTTTTGTATTTAAGGCAAACACACAGAACCCACCATTTCCTTCCTTTATGGGTGTGTCTAATGAATTTTTCCCACTGTTACTGTAGCTCAACCCCCCCCTTTTTTTTATGTCCCTCCCTTGCAGTCACTTCTTTTCAACTCTTTCTTTTATGCTTTGTAAATAATCCCTCTAATCCTGCCTTGTTAGATCTTGTGTGTGGAGAAAGGGCTCAGCCAGCGCTGCACGAGGGGGCGAAAGCCGCTTGGACCCATCTCATTCTCACCGCACTTGGTCTCAGCATCCTTCTCTTCAATTGTGCCCTCTACCTGACCTCAGTCACAGAAGCCGGTGTTACTACAGCCTGTGCAGTTAAAGCTGCAGTTTTTAAATAAGGAAATCAAACAGCGGTACTGTTACTAGAACCATTACAGGGCAGTTTTTTGGGGGACGAAAGAAAACTGCATTTTTCTTGCTGAAAATAATCAGATAATTTGAGGAAAACTGTGGCTTTTATTCACATCATGTGAATAAAATGTGACCTTTTAGAGGCCAAACAGGGATTGGAAAGCTTACAGGGTTGCATCTGACTGCATGATCATGAAATATTTTGTCAAATGGCCGTAAATATTTAAATAACTATTTCTTCCTCAGGCTCGTTTCTGAGCCGTCACACATGGGAGTTAAAACCTGACTTTCCCCAAGCTCCATAACACTACAGGGGAGAGGGTGAACGTGGCATTCACACGTGGTCATATGAAATCCCCTTGCTCCCCTTTCACCCATGTGACTCACATGGAAAATAAAACTCCTGATCCCTTTTAACGTCTGAGCGAATTTAGGTTAATGAGCACTAATAATTTCCATTTTTGCTCACTGAGCAGAGGTTGCTGGTTCTCTGGCACAGCAGTCAAAGTCACAGACACATGTTTTTTCCCCCTGTTAAATTGTTTAAATGAAACTAAATCTACTTCTAAAAAAGGTCAATGAGCAAAGATAATAAGTAAAATGAGAAACGTAGACGCCTGCCAGCCTGGCTGTCTGTCTCTATGTGCAACACTTCCAGTACAGACAAAAAAAAGAAGTACGAATCTAACACATCTCTGTATTTTTATCTGGAGTATGTTCCTTTTATGTACATGTTGCTATTTTTTCTTTGAACTAGCCTCATTATTTTAACCCAGCATGCTTTTTGACCTGAAGTAACCTCTTCACACTTACGCACTCCGGGAAATCAAATATACACACACACAAAGGAGAACACACCCATATTGGTTTGAAGCTGATGGTGTGTTGTGGGTTGGACCAATCACAGCTTAAGCCAGTAACTTCCCCCTCCCCCTCATTTCCTTCCAACTACAACATTACAGCTCATGCACAGCTGGCTTTTTCAGTCACTACGCTCAAGATATGGCTGATGTATCATGTGAGGGGGGGGGGGAAGCTTGTAAAAATATTTAGCTCTGCTCTACAGATTATATCATGGCCTTGAGAGATTTTTGTAACCAGAGACGGTTCTGACATTGTCTACAAAGCCGCACCATGTTTCACTGTGCGAAGAAAGTCAAGGTCGCCCTTCTTTAGGCAGGGATACCCTTGACAAGTTGCCAGCTACATCACAGGGAACCAAACACACAGCAGATTGCAAACACATATCTAGACTGAAACATAAGCAGCAGTGCAATAACTAAAGCGTGGGAGACGATGCTGGTAAATAAACTGCTTTGTTAAGAATGCAAAGATGGTTTCTGGCATTTTCATCTATTTGAGTTTTGCAAATGTTTTACAGGGAAGGAAAAGCACTGCGTGCGTTCAGCTACAAGGACCTTTTGTACTTGTAAAGTTGCAAGAGGAGAAACTCTCCCAGCTGCTCTAACAAATTTCTTACTGAGCCAAGTGTCACTCTTCTACAGGCCTGTCAAACTCAGTTTGGTCCGGGGAGACGTGCGCTCACACCTGATGTCAAGTGAGCTGGACTTTTTAAAACCCTGGATAACGTCTTTGTCAGCAAGAAGACTTACACTAATAATAATTCTTACAACCACTCTTATGACCTGATCCATCCCTGTGATTCACACATAAGTCACTTAAGTATATCTTGCAGCTCATTTTAGTTTTTTCCCCGTGTCTAAGTGGCTAACTCCCTCACTCTTAAAGATCAGTTGATGTTAACCAGCAAGCCCAGGCCCATCTTTAATTTTCTAACTGTCCAGCTTGCTATTCTATCAGTCCTCAATATAATTCAACCGCTTCCCTAAAAGGATCTCATGTCAAGGCTTGATCCAAACTAGGACCACAGCTGACTATGGTAGCCCTGCTCCTACCCTTCAGCCGGCTGGTTTGACACCCATGCTTCTGGGGTGCTTCAGCCTGGATTTGATAGGAATTTCTGATGCTTGCACTGTATAGGATACATATTTAGACTGCAATATCGCACTCTTACCATTTATTCCTCCTTAGTTGCCACTTCAAACTTGTTGCCATGGCTACCACTCCTGAGCTGCTTTTTTTTTTTTTTTTCTTGTTGCCAGAGCATTTGCCTCATGTATCTCCACCCCTTACTCAAATTCTAGCAACTCATCGCAGCATTTTCTTATTATTATTCAACATACAGATACCTACCAGGGCATCATGCGGCCGATGCTGGTGGATCTACTCCGGCTCACCAGGAAACCCACTGTAGGGTCAGTGATCGCATCCCAGGCCCTTCCCACAAACAGGATGATGGAGGCATAGAAGGGGTCCAGCTAGAGGGGAAGGGAGGGGGGGTTAGCTTTGAGACCAAAACAGTGAGGATGCCAAAGTCTGCTGTCACAGCTCTTTTGAGCTCTTTTGAGCTGTGACAGCAGACTCTAGCCGCTGAGAGTACAGCAGAATTAAAATACACAACACTGTCACTTCTTTTATAACAAAGAGGCATTCAAAGCCCCTCTAATGATCTCATCCTCTGAGCTGAATGGCCTTTTTTCAGTTCCTACTGTGTACAGCAGGAAAAAGTCAAAATTGCTAATTTGGTAACAAAGCAAACAGGGGGGAGTCCAGGTTAATGCGCTTGACCGGAGACAGTTTAGCTGATATGAGGCTGAGAAGAGCACGCACACACAGCGCACACTTTGAGCCCTGCGTTTGAAACCTGTGTATGTTCTGCAAACAACTGAAATGTATCGATGTTGGTGTCTGACATTTAGCTGCTGTGTCGCATTGATTTTTAATATTAAATAATAAACGTTATGATGAAGAGCTTTTTTTTTTTTTTTTTAATAATGAAGCTCAGTTTTCCTCACACAAAGAGAAATTTTTTTTAAATTTTATTTTAAATACTGGCATCAGCCCAGAATTTTCACAACTGGTGCAGCTTTATAAAGGAGACTAAAGCATTTTTTGTTTCTACAGCACAGCTTTTGGCAATTACCTGTGCCACATCAAGCAAGTAGATTTGGAGGAAGAAACCAAGAGCGGTGCCTGTGATCTGGTAGGGAGCTCCACCAAAGGCATAGCACAGTTTACTGAACACAGACAGACGATTTCTCTGGGTCTTCAGCTGGAAGAGAAGAAGAAGGGAGGACGGGGGGGATATACAGTGATTTTATTGCATCAGACGTTAAACATGGGTAAACTCTAATTCCACTGGGAAGCTATAAATTAAGGTGTAATTATGTAGACAGTGGGGTAATACATGATCATTGGCCCCATTTTTGCCTTCAGTCTTTAATTCATCCCACTTGTCTGATTCAAATCCCTCCACCCATCCCTGTATCAAACTTTGCGTTGCAACGCGGAACTACAAGGTTACTGTAGTTCACGCTCAGTGAAACCACATCACTTCAGCACAGCCATTGGCTCCAGAAATGGTATGTTAGAGGTAGTGTGACATTTTATGCTGAACAGCCTCCAGATAGACTAGAGCCTATCAGCAGTAGCCAATACCCTTTCTCAAGCGTTGTGATGTCAGCAAAAGGAGGATTACACACCCCGATTTACAACCATCACGGACACAAAAGCAGAATCACCTCTTGAAGGACGCAAATTGCAACCTTATCAACAGGCACACACAATATTCGCTCTGTGGTCACGTTCCACATGGCTGGAATTACAGTGATGCAAGACTAAAAATAAAACTGATGCTAAATAAAGAACGGCAGCCTGCATAACCTTTAATATGCTTTAAATAGAGATCTCCACAGTCTTTCTCAGAGTACAAGAGGACTAGACAGAAAACCAGTGCCTTTGGATTCAAAGAAAACCACCAGTATAATTTACACTTTGGACCACGGTGCCATATAAAAATCACTACCTTTTTCATCCAGCAGTCTAAAAACTGAAAGACACTGAATTTAAATGCACATCAAGGTTACTAAAGATGGGAAGCTTTGGGACTAATGTTTCACACTAGTTTTGTTAAGTTTGCTTTAAATCTATGTCACATAAATCTAAATGATCACAGAGAAGACATAAAGAAGACACTGATGCTTAAAATGCAACCTGTCGTGTATTCTCTCGTGCAAAGATACCGGCACTGTTGAACGATCTGGAAGCTATTAAACCATTTTTGGGGGGAAATTTAAGGCGTTGGTCGTTAAATATAGGGACTTAATTTCAGCCGCTTAGAACAAATATGGCTCAGAAGTGGTGGCTCTAAAAACAGGATTCTCCACATCTGCCAGCACTGGGTTGCTATATTGGAATGAGACAGAGAGAAAACGCCGACTTCAGTTAAGGTGTTTGGTCCCTTTAAAACCGGTGTGCCAGCAGCACGAGAGCTCGAGGACAGATGAACGTGGACCAGGAGAAATTCAAACCTCGAGGGCAGGAAAGGGCACAGAATAAGGCAGAGGTTTTGGGGAAGAAAGGAAGTAACGACCGCATTTTATCAAACGTTACTTTGAATTTAGGCGCCTTTTAACGCACCTGAATTAAAAAAAAAAAAAAAAAAAAAGTGTGGGCGGTGGGCACATATATCCTAAACATTTATTTAACACCCCTCTTAAAATCAAACGTTGCACTTACCTTCACCGTCTTAATCTCCGCATTGAGCGGTTTGACTGACAATAAAGTCGCCGCGTACTGCTCGGCGCCCTCTCCTCGTGCCATTATCTCGTTCAACTAGTTGATGTTATTTTCCGATATTGTAAAATATATATATTCCTTAGTGTCAGAAGAATAAGACGAGTTCACAGCATCGCCGTGTTAGCCAGAGCTCTGGGTGTTCCTGAGTCAGAGCGCTCGTGCTACTTTCGGCCACCTCATTCATTCTACTACGCGGGCTACGTCATGTTACACGTCACGATCGGATGTTCCGCCATTTTTTTCCCTTTTTTTCTGTTCGTGACCTTCAATAACTACAAAAAGTTTAGTCCGCCTGGTCTTTTAAGAAGTTTTCTTTGTGTTAGAAAATCAATACAAATTGCAGCTTCAGTGGAGACTGAAGAAACCTTGCAATCATCGGCAATATCACTAACTTTTTAACCTTTTCTTTGCATAAATTCATTTCATAAAATAATAATTATACACTCACAGGACATTTTATTAGGCACAGCTAAGAAAAGGTGTGGCTCCACGTTTACCTCCAGACCTGCTAAGGCGCAGGAAACTTTCAAACAGTTGCTGCGGATTTGTTGGCTGCACATTCATGATCTAAATCTCCCATTCCACCAAATCCCCAAGACTCTCTATTGTACTCAGGTCTGGTGACACCCATTATTTAATAAAATTCCACTGAAATATGAGTGTAATAATATCAACTTTGTGTAAGAGACAAAAAAGGCACACCAGAAATAGGACAGCCTACACTCAAAGTTCATGGCATGGAATCAACAAAGTGCTGAAGAGAGATTCTGGTCCATATCGACATGACAGTGTCGCACAGTTGCTGCATATTTGTCAGCTGCACCTCCATGGCATAAATCTCCTGTTGCACCACATGCCAAAAGTGTTCTATTGGATTGAGATCTGGTGACAATGGAGGTCATTTGAGCACACAACTCATTGTCAAGATCAAGAAACCAGGTTGACATGATTTGGACTTTGTGACATGGGGCGTTATGCTCCGGGAAGCAACCTTCAAAAGATGGGTACACTGTGGTCATAAAGAGGTGGACATGGTCAGGTATATGTTTGTTTAAAACTCTAATGAGTAGGGTAGAACTTTGAAGCCAATGCTAATTTCTATTTGCAGTAGGAAATAAGTATTGATCTTATCAATTTCCTCCTTCATTTTGAGTGAAATGACAAATCCTCATACAGACACTGCTCGGTTATATGTACTTGAAAGCAGAAGTGTTTTCTTACTTTCAGCCATTGTGTAATAAAATTCTATTGACTAATTTTATTACACAACTCTATTGACTAATGAGTGAAATAATATCAACTTAGCTTTGTGTAAGAGACACCCAAAGTAGAATAGTCTAATACAGAGACATTAGTGCTAGTTTGGACCCTTCTTGGCTTCTGAACTGTTTAAAATCTTCATCATGGCCTGCATGGCAAATGACCTGCATTTGTATAGCACTTTTACTTAGTCATTAAGGACCCCAAAGCGCTTTACACTACATTCAGTCATTCACCCATTGGTGATGGCAAGCTACATTGTAGCCACAGCTGCCCTGGGGCGCACTGACAGAGGCGAAGCTGCCGGACACAGGCGCCACCGGGCCCTCTGACCATCACCAGTAGGCAAACATCTTGCCCAAGGATACTTGGCATGCAGACTGGAGGAGCCTGGGATCGATGAGGAGGTGACCCGCTCTACCACCTGAGCTACAGCCACTCCATCATAGAAATCTTTCATTCCAACGCATCCCTAATGGACTGAGAACTGGTGACTGTGGAGGCCAGTTGGATACAGTGAACTAATTTCCATTTTCAAGAAACCACTTCGAGATGATTCAAGCATTGTGACATGACGTGTTATCCCGCGGGAAGCAGCCATTAGAAGACTGTGATACACAGTGGTCATAAAGGGATGGACATGGTCAGCCATGACACTCAGGTGGGCTGTGGCATTTAAATGATGCTAAGCTCATACTAAGGTGTGCCAAGAAAATATCCCCCGCACCATCACACCAACACCAATAACCTGACTCATTGTTAAAAGACACACTCTGTCCATGTTCTGAGCTTACATTTAAGTCCAGTCTACGTCAGTTCTCTGGGCTGCTGCTCACTGGATTTTCTATTTTTCATAGCATTCTCTGCTGAACTTTAGCAGATCACCTTGAGCATGTCTACACACCTAAATAAATAAAGTAGCCAACATGCGTTTGCTGATTAGATCTTTGTGATAATGAGCAGTTGAACAGCCATATCTAATGAAGTATTCGATGAGACTAAATAGAATAAATTAATGTTATTCACAATTAAATTAATTCTGCTAAAGTTCTGTTAAGTTAATAAAGTCAGATGAAAATAATTAACATACTAGAAATAAAATTAATTTAATTACAGTATCTAAATTGATTTGGGTTGAACTTAATCAGCTGAGTTGATGTCTACCCTGTGGAGGGTGCTATGTGCTGTCTGTGATACCTCCTTGTAATCAGTGTTATGCTTAAAGCTAAAGTGGGTATCGGTGATTGCAGTGAGTCAGTCTGAAGCCCTTTCCACACCAAATGGGCAGAATGTTGCAACACATTATGAATTAAAAGTTATTCCTCATTTATTATGCATAACTCTAGGGAACACCATTACTTAAGCAGGCATAAAAAAAACCCTGAAAAACCATTGTGCTACTGTTCAAATTAGTCATGCTACCTATGGCCAACATTTGGAAAATAAGAAAATGAAAAATCTGAATGTTTTATGAGACATTGTATGGCACAAAAACCACTCCTACTGTTTAGATTCCTCATTTTCCAGCCTGGTACTGTGCAAATAAGCCTGTCTGATAAAGTCACGCCATCTGTTCTGAAATTTAACATGCAATGTGTTCAAAAAGGGAACTGGGACTTTTTTTGAAACATAATGGAATCTGTTTTCTTTATATACATAATGCAAACAACCTAATAGACACCATGCTGCAGCACTGTGCACTGTAAGTCTGCAGTAAAGCAGTAGTTTCTTTTTTAGCATCAGATTTCAACTTGTGAATGTAAGTTAAGTAGATTAATAATGCTTCAATATAAATATGTTACAAATGCTTTAAGAGCAAAAATTCTGTAAGCGAATTGTAAAGTTCCACTGCCACTTCTCCCCTCAGCAGTGAGATCTGGCCATAACATTTACATACTGCCAAAGTTATTAGGCTTGTGCAGCGAGCCTTCTCTGTGTCATTGTGAACAGTAGCTACTATTATGTTTTGTATGGCCTCAATGACAGGGGTCATTAACCTTTTTGTTCCCATTCCTTTTTGTTCCAACACAGAACCTTATTGGAATTTGAGCATATACCAAAAAGAGCCATGAAACCCATTAGAACAAATCTTCTAATACCAAACATACTGGAGAAGTTTCTGCATTTTTAAAAGAAAACTAAAAGACACAATTTTATCCCAGCCGGAGTGAAACAAAGTTTGAAGTCTCAAACAAATGCTTACTTTGCTATTAGTACAGAGAACTTAGCTATAGTCTTATGACATATAATAACCTTAAACGTCTTAATCCTGCATCCTGTAAGATGCTTAGGCAAACTGTATTCTAGTTAAAAACGCTTCGTGTAAATGAATAAAAGCAACATGGCTGCTTTTACTGAGAAAATCCACAGAGGTGTAATAACACATCTTGTAAAATATTTAATCGTATTTATTGAACAGTTAGTTGAACAAACAGTTAGTTTGTGTTGTGTTTGCATGTAAGAAAGATACAGATACTGAGTACATAATTTACTTTATATTTCATCCATTAAAAAAAAAAAACGTATTCAAATCAGTGTCGCAGAAAGCAAAAAGATACAGGGTACACAGAGGGACTGTGGTAGGACTTGACCAGAGTGGCTAAAGAAGGGCTGGAGACAGAGGCTAGCAAGTGATTTATTTACATTTCTAGTTATTTACAAAAATAAATAAAAACTAACTGAGTGTAACTAAACATTATTGAACTTAAACTAACAAAAATTAACAACAAGTGTACTCAGCTACACCGACTCAGACCTTCTCTGGTGGAGAGCTTCAGTTTAAACAGGCAATTAACCAAACGTTTCCTTCTGGACCGGTCCATTCTGTAGGTAATACCAATAGTACCCTACTCACAAGCTTCTAACGCTATTCTTTACTAGCAAAAGGAAACACTTCAAGATAGAGCTGAAACATATTACATAAATACATATACCGCTCGACACAATACTAAGATGTAACTTTATTAAATTTCACAAATTCTACAAATTCTCCCCCCTTCGTCATCTGGTCCCTTCCTATTACCTCAGCCCAAACCTGGCACTATAAATGCAGGAAGTGAGGCAGCACTTCCTCCTTTTGCTTCTAAACACAAGTAAGTAAGGTGAGTTCAATGCAGTAATTTAGACTAACAGTTGGAATAAATCAAATGTTTAACTTAACAAACTTATCAATGTTGATTTTAAACCAAGATGTTATAATGTGTCATCTGAACAGTGCAAACATAAACAAACCCGGGATAGAAATGTTTGCAGACCGGAATAACAATCATATCTGGCAAATTAAATAAGAATATTAAATAATAACCAGTCTAAATTCTGGCAAATGGTGTTCTCACCCACTTTGTCACAGAGACACAGAGAGGCAGATAACCACATACTCTCACCCACAATCAATGTATAATTAATAAATAACTAAAAGTTAAAAGCTAAAAGTTATTAAAAACATTTTTTTTTGTTTAAAACTCAGTTGAACTGCATAGAACTTTGAATCTAACTCTACATTGTTTTTACAGTAGAAAATAAGTGTTGTACTTATAAATTACATTTATAATGAGACACACCTGAAATACGGTAGCCACCTGCGACTTCGTTAGATACACCTTGCAAGTACTGGTTTAGAAAGCCCCTTTTCTTCTGAACTGCATTATATCTTCATGGCGTGCATTCAACAAGGTGTGGGGAACATTCACAGGAGATTAGGGTCATATTAACATGATAGCATCAGACAGTTGCTGCAGATTTGTCAGCTAAATTTCCCTTTCCACCACATGACAAAGGCACTCTACTCGACTGAGGTCTGGTGACAGTGGAGGTCATTTGAGCACAGTGAACTCATTGTCATGATCAAGAAACCAGTTGGACATGGTGTTATCCTGCGGGAAGCAACCATCAGAAGATGGATACACGGTGGTTATAAAGGGATGGACATAGTCAGCTACATGTTGGTTATCTGTTTTAAATTCTTTTGAACTGGATATGTTTAAACTGTCATTTGCTTTAGAAAGTGAAAAGTAAACGTTTTGCACTTATGAATTACAGCTCCCCCCCCCTGTTCATCCAGTTTCACTTTGAGTCAAATGACAGACACTACTTGATTGTGCAGCTGGGAAAATTATTTGATTCCCTGCTGAATTTGTAAATTGTTTCACTTACAAAGTAATAAAAAGTCTAGATTTTTATGGTAGTTCTGTTTTAAGGGAGAAAGACAGATTATCAACCAAAATCACGTTACATAAAAATTAGAAATGTATCTGTCATTTATCATCTACAACCAGCCAGATCTACTAAAGGTTTACAAACTTTTATGTAAAGTGTTTTTTTTCTGGATTTTGTGTTCATATTCTGTCCCCCTCCATTAAAATAAAACCACCTTAAACATTAAAGACCGTTCATTTCTTTAGAAGTGAGCCACACATTACATCAAAAATGAAGCTAATAGTACACCAACATCTATAAATCCAGTTTTTACTTTTCTAACCCTAGGCTAGTTTAAGAGTAGTTTAACAAGTCCCCAAACAACCAACAGTTGTAAAACTGTAGGGCACAAAACGAACAACCCTGGGCTGTAGTGATAACAGACAACTGGGAGAAATTGGAGATACAAAAGTAAAATCTACTCATCCTTATCACAAGGCCAGAGAGAAATGTCAAAAACGCCGGCAACTAAGCGGATAATAAAAGAATGATTATAAGGGAACAGATACTAACATTTTTATAATAAAAAATTCCTTCTTTCCTTCCATTGCTTCAACACAGGTGTTCTCTTGCATGCCTAAATGTGAGCATCATGTCTATTATTATTATTAATAATAATATAATATAATGAAATATAATAATGAATAATGAAATATTAATTTAATGAATATTTACTGAATATTCACTTAATACTTTTAATTCATTTAATCAATGAATAATTAAATATTATGTAACGATAAATTCTGTCAGATAACTGAAGCAGCATAAAATACGATCCTATAGTAACATCAGAGCACTTCAATGAAACTATAATAATCATAAAGATATGCAAGTTTCAGTATGGGCGTCAGAAGAAAAACCTTTATTATAGCGCCATCTAGTGGATCTACCCATACATGGAAAGCGAAAATATGCCAGAACGGAAAAGATATGAATCTTATTAATCTGTGACGCGAATTCACTATTTTTAGACCCAGCAACGCTCATGATTTGCTAAAACCATGATTCAGATAAAGTGGTCCCAATTATTTTTCACTCTTGACTCATATGCTACCTGGATTACTCATATGGATGAGCTGGAAGCGGCACAAACAAAATTAGCCCTTTTGTGGTTGCAAGGCAGAAATTAAAAGAATAACAAGAAGATTATGCATCACTATATGATGCAGAAATTAAATATTTTGTGATGTAAATGGAATTTTGACATCACTGCTACGACTAAAATTTATAAGCCAGTTGAATGAACCATTGCATTAGATTAATTCAAAGAAAAAGATGGAAAAAAAAATCTGAAACTCATCTTCTCAACATCAGTGAAGGTGAGTCATGCCTTAATCCTCTGTAATGAGCCTCAGCTCAAAGAAGCTTACTCTGACAACAGCGTCATTTTGTTAATTAGTGGTTTAGGTTTATTGGTGTTTCAAAATTGCCCATAGGTGTGAATGTGAAGGGTCTAATGTAAGGGCCAAGAAGACCACTTAGGATGGTGAGAGGATTCAAACAACAGAACATCAGTTTCCTCTTCCATCCATCCTCTTATTCTTGCCAGGGTCGCATTGGGGGCTGAAGCCTATCCCAGCTATCATAGGGCAAGAGGCAGGGTACTCCCTGCACAGGTCGCCAGTCTGTTGCAGGGCTAACAGACAACCATTGGCATTCACAGTCACACCCATGGCCAATTAACCTAACCTCAATACTGCACGTCTCTGGACTGTGGAAAAAGGCCCTGGCTAGATGGTGGAATTGACCTTCTTGCTGTTTCTTCTTCATTTAAGTTAAAAAATTACAGTCAGCTTCATTTGAATGCTTCCTGTTGTGTGGCATCATGTTTCAGTTGTTTTGGAAAAATAAAGACTAAAAGGAGCACAAATAGTGAGAGAGAAAAAAAAGATGTGATCCTTGAAGTAGACACTGCTCAGTACTTTTGTTTTGTTTCCTAATGCAAGATTTTGCTCACTCTTTGAACATTTTTCACCTGTGCGCCCATTCATCTGTTTCTCACTCTAGTTTTTCAGGTGCACTTCAAAGAAATCAATTCCCAGATTATTTACTCTTAGCAAGCACCAGGTGGCAGTCTAACTCAGTCTACTACAGCAGTGTTCTCACGGCCTCTTTGAACCGTTTCATTAAACTTTGGCACATACAGTAGTGCGCAAAGGTCTTGAGCCAACACTCATTTCGTTCTATTTCCTTAGGAAAAAGAGAAGTAGCTGCAGTTCACTAAATATACATGGAAATTGTACAAACTTGAAAGTCCACCTTTATTCTTCAACACAGACTGACCTCTCATTAGCAGCTTTCTTGTAATTTGTTTAAGTGTTAGGGTCTTCAGAAATAATTCTCCAGGCTTCTTGAAAGACATTCAAAGCTCTTCTTTGGATGTTGGCTGCCTTTTTATTGTGTGCTCTGTGAAGATGATCCCACTCTGCTTCAATAATGTTGAGGTGTGGGTTCTGGGGAGGGCAATCCATGACCGACAGTGTTACACATGTTTTTCTATCCAGGTGTACTTTTAGTGCATTGGCAGTAAAAGCATACTTGCAAAATGAAGCCATTGCCAATTAGATGATTTCCAGGTTCTGGATCAAAATCAGTGGTACTGTATGTTCATGATTCCATAAGCTGTGAGACGATCTCCGACATCACTGGCTGAAATTCAGCCCTAAACCATGACAGAGCACTCCACCATGTTTTAAAGTTCCTCTCCTGAACGTCTCTGTACATTTTGACAATTTGAACCAAAAACGTCAAACATTAATTGATGACTCTATTAGACATGTTGCTACTGATCAGCGGATCATCCTTGTGTAATTTGGCACGCCTCTACCTTTTCTCCCCATTTCTCTTTATTTCTTAAGGACCCACTGCGCACGATGCAGATGTACCAAGTTTCTGGCTACTATGTTTGGAATCACCTTGTCATTGCACAACAACTATTTTATGCCTGTCAAACTGTTTTTAGCTGGCATTTTTCAGAGATTCAAGTAAAGACATGAACAAATTGTGTTTTTGTGACAGGCTGATAGAAACACTGATTTATTGCTAGGTTCTCTATGTAGACAAATCACTGGTTTGCCCTCTGAAATATTTGCACAGTACTGTATGGACTTAGTTCATCTGGTATGTAAAGTGCTTCATTGTATTTAAAGTGGCGGACAGTGCTGTGATATACAGAATGGTGAAAAAAATCAATAAAAAACTATAACCATCCTTCAATCATGTCTTTAAGCATGCTCATTTTCCAGAAGTGTTGATTTCATTATTGTATTAATTCAATAATTTACACTGCAATCATATCTATAATCTTTTCACTATGTTTGGCAGTTAACTGAGGAAGTGAACACGTGTGAGATAACATCAGCGTTGAAAGGCTGATGTAATGCATGCTTTGACTGATACGAATCTTTGGTATATGACAACAGTTAGCAGGTAAAACTACGCCCTGCTGAATACGCTCTCGTAGTCTTCTCAGGAAGGCCCTGAGGTGTAAGCCATCATAGTGTGACACCTCAGTCACACTATGATGGCTTACATCCCAAGGGAGCAATACGACTTTTGGAATTTATTTATGTTTTCTTTCTCCTGCACAGTTGGTTGGCTGGTTCCATTTTTAGACCTGTTAAAGATATTTGGGAGGATAGGGTCAGAGTTCAGGGTTAGGAGGGTCTTGTGTGTCACTGGGGTCGTGGGGAACAGGACACCCCCCCCCCCCCCCCTCCCTTGTGTAGCAAATGGGGACAATTCTACAGACAGACCCTGAAAACCCATCCAAATTCCTCCACAGCAGTGCTTGATGTTCTTCATGCTGCTGAGTGGGTGTTACAGATACACGAGGGCTCTACTGAGGGGGAAACCTGAGTCCCTGCACCCCATTTTTACCACCCTCACACATGCTGCTATAACAATAAAGAACAATGGAGGGTACTTGAAGTTAAGCTGGGCAGTGACCTGGGGAGATACTATTGTTCGTGTTAAGCATTGTTACCCCTACATTGCCTCGGCTGAGGAAAGTATCTCCAGTTTCTAACGAAAGGGACCGAAAAGACGAGCAGAGGAGGAGGCACTCATCTGAATTTTATAAGCCCAGTGTTTTTCTTCTTTCTCTTTGGCAGGGATGAAACAGTCCCAACATAGCAGACTGAGGGCTGGTCCACTGTGTAATTACAGGATGTGAAGCTGCAGGATCTAAAGGCTGTGGTCTTTGCTTTGAGGGCAACAGAGCACCAAAATCACATCGGTGAAGCTTAAAATTAGCCCAGATTTCAAAGTGTTCAACTCATTTTTTATTTAGGACTTCGCTGTATCTGCTTTAAAATATCACAAGGTTCTGCAGACATTATGAGTTTCCCTTTGTTTCGCCATTTAAAAAAAAGTCACAACAATTTTAACGACACATATAAGATAAACTCTATTATTGATACGCAGACTTGTAACTTAAATGCAGCTTATACTTTAGACATATGTCTCACGTCCGGGCCGCTCACTCCTGAGTTTAAGTTCTGAACTTTCAGTGGAGATAGAAATGGTTACTCTTGGCATACACCATCTGCTCAGGAAGCTCTAATTATGTGTTGAAACGCTCTAGAGCTGCTACTTGCCAGGCTGTGTTTGGAGAGGTTATGTTGTCTTTTATAAGCCGGTGATCTTTCAAATCAAAAATTAAGAATTTTAACCTCTAAGTGCTTCAAAATCCTTAAAAAAAAAAAAAAAATCATATATTTGGACTCTACTTATGTCATGTCAGGACCGTGACAACCTATCAGAAGATCCAGTAATTGATTTTTCTCCAAATGACTGATACCACCTTCGCTGCCCAAACTGACAGTGGCATGTGGCCAGCCTAAAGTCAGCCGCTGACCAAAGGAGCCCCCGTCACCAATCAGTATCCATAATTTGGCCTCAACATCACAGCGTGCGTACGCTATGGATCAAACCAATCAATGTGTTAGGAGGCTGGAAAGATTTGGGATGGTGTATAATTTCAGTCTGCTGTTGTCTGATCACGAGACGCTGGCAAACTTTGACCTTTTGCTTGCCAGTGAGCACAAAGCCTCATCATTACCCAGTGATTACATCATGATCAGTGTCAACACGATTAAACGTCTGAGGTCAGACTTATGCTGCTGGCAAAGCAGTAACTGTCATCTGTAAGCGGGAATTTAAAAGCAAACATAGCAGTGTTTGTTTAAGACGTTAACCTGCAGCTGGTGGAAAAGTTTGATCCAACTGTAAAGAAGATTACTCTGATCACTTCACCCCCACTGCAAGATATTTTAACAGCTGAACATTGACTGGGTGCTTGGTGATCTTTTGTGATTGTAAGGTGGTCATTCTAAGATGTGCGCTCCACCCACGCAGGACAATGTTTCATAACTTGGGAGAGAATACACCTAATGACTACTTCAGACTGTGTCTTTGTTGAGAAGTTGTGTATGGAAATGAAGGTCTATCTCCTTTGAATTCATAGCTTTTGTAATACAAATGAAGAGGCCTGCTACTGTGATTCAACAGGGGTTCACATGCAGCTTTGGAAAAGTGCTCCATGCCCAGTCAATCCACATTTGAACTCATTTAAGAGTAACTTCTTACCACTGGTTATCAGTAATCCTTAAAAAAATAAAATAAAATCTTTATGGAGATTATCTCCAACTATTTTGACATTGTTTTACAGCCTTTAACGACCAATTCTGTTGATTTTGATGGGATTAGAGAAAACTGTTAATCTTAAAAGTATTGTTTGGCTTCAGGGGTGATAGCCTTGCCTCACAGTTTTGTTTGATTAGACACTGAAGTGAGTAAAGACATCAAATGCAACGTAGCCCCATAGTGAAAACTTTGCAGGGTCTAAAATGCACGGCAATGTAACAGTTCATAATTAATTTACTGCTACATAAGTATCTTAATATTACAGTTATGCTTGTGGAATACGGATCCTTTGCTTTAAGAGAAGCAGCAATGCAAACAAATAATCAAAATACTGAGTCAGTCCTGTGTCTGCAGCACTTTTTATACAAAAATGGCTCCTGTGGGTATTTTATTGGACCAGATTCCATCAGAGTTAACATTTTACTCGATAATTATGTAAGAAACTGAAAACTGGCATGTAATTAAATGAGTTAAACTCGACATTTTGGGCATGCAGTTCTGTTGAATGTGACGAGATAAAAACCATTAGGTTTTAGCAAGTTATTATTTGGTGCTTTATATTTTATGACTAACCATAAAACGTTCAATTCACCCTTAAAATGCAATAAGGTGGAAATATTCCACACCACAACAAACAGTGACAAGTCTTGATCGAGCACATTTGCCCTGCATTGTTCTTCTGCAACGGAAAACATTTCCTAGCTTCCCTTATTCTTCTTTCCCCATTCGACCACAATTACCAAGAACAGTGAAAAATGATATGAAAATAAGTGTCAGTTATTGTAATCATTACTGGTGTAGTAGCCGGGGCGGGGCTGTGCACCAACACCCCCTCCCCTGCGCGTCTGATGCAAATGAAGGGGGCTTACCCGGATCTACAGCTTGCTGCAGATATTTCTGAGGCTCCTCCCTGCACTTCAAACGCCATATAACAGGGTATCTCACTGGCGCGAAAAACGCACTGTGTGGCTCTTTATTGTGGGGACCGGGGCGAATATAGTGCGTTCTGTTTCAGCCCCGGCGTTTTTTGGTGTCTCTCTTATTTTTTGTTCTTTTGTTATATTTATCTGGAACAAAAACGTGTAGATCGCACACCAGAAACAACTCGCTATTTGGTTTTAATCCATCACATTTCCGTGAATTGAAGACAATTGGCTCGTCGGCTGCCGTTTGGGGGGATTTCTATTTTTTTTCTGTGCGCTGAATTACGCATCGGAAATTTCGGGGAGAGCCGGTGAGTGGTTTAATTCTGTAGTCTCGTCTTTGAAAGTTTCACTTGAAGAAACGGACCTGTCCTCTAACAGTGTGGCTGCTCATTGATCTCCTTTACCGCGTCACATAGCTGCTTAGTGGAACAAAGCGATGTTTTCAATTCAGGAAATACCGTCTGGCACTTTTACGCAGTTGTTGTAGCCTCTCCTCTGCCCTCACACTTGCTTTAAATCATAGTATACGCCTACATATATATATAACTAGATTATTTAATAACCATGTCTGAACAGCTTGAGTTCATCAGCCCAAAGAGGAGCATCTGCAAGATGGCATCAATTATTGATATGGTCCCATTTGTAGAAAGTAGTCTGTTGGGGGGATTGCGATGTCCCGATAGTGTCCCATTAGATGGATGGGCAACTTGATATGTGACCGTGCATATGCTGGGAACTAGGCTGCTTTAAAAAGATCATTGCTAATCTCTCTGAAATTTCCTCTCTGGTTGTGCAGGACGTTCTTCAGAAGCCACTCGTGTGCCACTGGATCATTCCTGGGAATAAACTCTGGAGTATATTATTAGCTGGGAAAATGGACTTCGACTCTTTTTCGCACTATTTTTTCGATTATTTGGATACCGAGGAGGATTTTTACAAATCAACAGCACCAAGCGAGGACATATGGAAAAAGTTCGAGCTGCTGCCCACCCCTCCCATGTCTCCCACCCGGACTCTGAACGGCGTTTCGCTCCCCCTCTCGCCAGGAGACCGGCTCAGCGTGTTTTCCAAAATGCTGGGCCAGGAGGACGAGTGCGAGGGTCAGTTCATCTCGGACACCGAGGAGTTGTTCGGTAACCTCAGCTCCCACATAATTCAGGACTGCATGTGGAGTAGCTTCTCTGCCAGCAAGCAGCTGGAGAAGGTCAACGGGAGAACGCCGGCTGCGGGGCACTCCGGTGTTCCCCCCGTTCCCCAGATCTCCGCAAGAGCGAACAAAGCGCAGTGCGTCTCGCCCGGTAGCCTGCTCTCCATCAAGGCGACGGACTGCGTCGACCCCGCTGCTGTTCTCACCTTTCCCGCAAGCAGCTGCAGGAAGCCGGCGTCGTCTGGCTCTGAGTCCCGCTCTGATTCCTCTGGTAAGGATACAGCCATGCTTCTGATTTGCCCCACCCTGCCCTGCTCCAGGATTATATTGCCGAGTAACAGTGCGTAATTTGGAAAGCTGGGGCTGCGGTTGCATAACTGTGGTCTGACTTGCATGGTGGGGTTATCAAGTGTAGCACAGTCACCTAAAGGCTGGAAGCTTGCTGAGTGTAGTAATTTAAAAACCGCGCCCCTTCTACTCTCCCTCTAACCCCCCTTCAATTCTCTATCTTGCAGTAGAGGGGTGGGGTAACCCGCTGATGATTTATTGCTGTTTCAAAAACACTGACAGACCGTGTGAATAACTTTTAAGCATTTCCACAATTAGGGGTTGTCCCCTGTCAGCACATAAGTGTTCATTGAAACTGCTGATTAATGCTCAGTGGTTAAAGCCTCGATTCCTGCAAAACCTGGCATGCACCACCACTGCTCTAAACGCTTCACCTGCTGCTCTGCCACCCTCGCACTGGGTGATGGGGATTTGCTTGCTTGTTTTTATGGAATTGCTTTTAAACGTTGAACTAGCTTGAGTGCTTTGTAGGAATTTGTAAGTTTGCAGAGTGAGACCTTTTTCTGTGTGTACTGATGAGTTATTTGTCTGTGTGATGACAGATGATGAAGAGATCGACGTTGTCACTGTGGAGAACAAGCAGAACCGGGTGCGGCTGGTGAATGTCCGAAAACCAGTCACCATCACGGTCCGGGCGGATCCCTGCCCCAAACGTTTTCACATGTCTGTCCACAGGCAGCAGCACAACTATGCCGCTCGGTCCCCAGACAGTGAGCCCGAACCGGATGATGATGATGATGATGAGGATGAGGAGGAAGAAGAAGAAGAAGAAGAAGAAGAGGAGGATGAGGAAGAGGAGGAGGAAGAAGAGGAAGAGCCCCCAAGCAAGCGTACCTTTATGGGACCTGGTGTTTCAGCTCATGTCTCCCGGCCATCATCCCCCTCGGAGGCTTCGCAGAACTCGGACACAGACGACACAGACCGCAGACGGAACCACAATTTCCTTGAGAGGAAGAGGAGGAATGACCTCAGATCTCGTTTCCTTGCCCTACGGGATCAGATCCCCGGCCTGGTGTCGGCCAAGACGCCAAAGGTGGCCATCCTGACCCAGGCGACAGAGTACCTCATGGAGCTGCACAGCAGGGAGAAACGGCAGCTGCAAGAGAAGAAGCGCCTCAAATCCAGACGCCAGCAGCTCCTTCGCAGGCTATCTGAACTCAAGTGCTCTTGAGCCTCCAAACAAGCGCGCCTTCAAAATAAACTGCCTCATTCACCCCCGAGAACTTTTACTCACAAGTTTCCCGTCACTTTTGAAAAGCTATGCTTTTTTTTTTTTTTTTTTTTCTTCTACATGCCTCATGTGAATAGCTGTGAAATTTGTTTGGAATGCATTCATATGGCTGTGGGGGTTTTTGTGAATTGACTGTGCTGGCCTGTGAACCTGTTCTGATGATGAGGAGTGGTTAGATTTTTTTTTTTTGTCAGTAATTGGGTTGATGAATTGATGCTCATCAATGCCATGATGTGAACTTGCCTGTTAATTTCTTACCAAGAGCAAACATTTGTAGCCTTTTGAATATGTGTGTTTCTGTATTTCACCGTTGCACATGGAGTGATGCATGAATGCTGTTCTGTGTAGCTGAGAGTGAATGAGTTGCCAGTTTTTTTGGTTTTTTTGTTTGTTTTTTACTTTTTTGTATGACTGATCATTTGAGGTTCCATAAAACAAAGACTGCTCCTCTGGGTAGTGTAACACCAGACTACCCCAAAGCCTCTATTTTGATAGGATAATAGGAGGAAAACTGGGATGATAAAAGGTTGCACTACTGTACTTTATACTCACACGTCACTTTCAATGCTTCTTCTGATTTTGTTTAATAAGCATGCTAACAACAATAGCATCATTAAATTTTTATACCATATTTGCGTACGAACCTGAGGTCTGCTGTTTGTTTTATTCAAGTAGAGAAAGTCACAAAGTGCCTCCCAGTCGTGCTGGAGCTGCTGCTCTCCAGAAACATTGCCTTCGATTACACCTGATCAAGTGTAAATTAAGGGCAGATCATTCAAATTAGCCAACAGTATCTTAACGTATTGATTCTCCTGCACCAGCTGCTGGTCTGCACGAGGTTGAGCTGAGGTTGTCCTTGAGCCTCGTCCTTGAAGAGACTCCTGTGCGATTCTCCCCTCTGCAGTGGCTGCTGCATGCTGGGCACCTGATGTGCTCTGAATTGGGTCACGCTCACACACAAATGCAATCGGTATCTTTAGAACAGTCCCTTGGGTTTTTTTTTTTAAACATCTGCTTGGATTCACTGCAGCTATTCACACAGGTAATGCAGTCAGGGTGAATGTAAGTGGCTTTAAAATGTGCAAATATTGAGTGAGATGCTTTAGATGTAATTGGGCTATTTATCATAGCCCAATTATCATAATTATTATTATTTTTTTATATGTAATACAAAAAATGTAGAGTAGTCTCGACCATATCAAAAGCACTGCTCTTTCAGGCTCTCACACAGCACAAACGTGTTAGCATCCTTCTGTTTACTCCCTTTTGTGGAATTCATCCTAGAGTAAATTGGCCTAATATGAAACTAACTTCATGCATCCGAGCTCCTGGTGATGCTGCTGCCTGGTGTGTGACCTCACCAACGAGTCTCTGCAAGCCTGGATGACTCAGGTTTGAGCTGCAGTCATTTGTTTAATAAACTCAAAGCAGGGACTTTGTTCAAGTTCAGCCTGACAGACGAGCCAGGCACACCCTGAACTCCAACCGTCTCGCACCTCACTTGGCTTTTGTTATGCCTGGAACTGGCTGGTGTTCCACCTGGCCGTGTTTATTCAGCAGCTCCCGTTTTTAGTCCTGAGGGCACTGTTTTCTGGCACAGTTTAATATATATTTCCTTCACCGAGTCAACATTTGACCCCACGAGGCTCAGTTTAACATGACACAATACTGACTATGCCATACTTTCTTCCCAATTACCTTATATTTCTTGAAGAAAACGGTGTGTTTTGCAGGTCTCATATTTTCACACTAAGGAGAAAACAAACCAACCAGGATATCAGGTAATGCTAACCTGAACAAACTTGTGATGGAGACCAGCTTCAGTGCACATGGCCTCTAGTTTGTTGCTTAAACTTTATTTTGCATCAGGAAGTGAAAGCAGAAATCGGATATCAGGTCTTGGGCCAGTTAGGAACAAAGTCTCTGTGTGTTTCCAGTTACCTTCCAATCACAAAATTCATTAAAGAAATCACCTTTTCCAAGAGTCAAGAGAGTCAACTGTAAGTTGACGCGTTTTGCTTCATTTTCCAACTCCCAACAGGAACATGCAAACTGCACATAGTGTCGTGGATGCAAATAAAATCATGTTCGTTCTTGGGGAAACCATCATATTTTGAGATGCTGCTTGAGGAACTAAAACACATACTGCACACGTGGGTTCATGCAGTGCGCTACGTAAACATGAACAGTGACAGAAATGTCTCGTTTCTTACTTAAAAGGTAAGAACCAGTTGTATTCCTGCTAATATTGACAGCACACACTTGGCGCTCCAGTCTTTTAAAAAGAAATACAAGATTTTTCCTGAGGGAAACAATGAGGTAAGAGGATCTGATTGTCTTGTTAGATGCTCTGTGCCGCTGACGGTTAACTTGCCAGACCGGATTTTCTGGTCGACACGGCGTCCACATTAAGCAACGTGCCTCTCAATTTTTACAGCTGCAATTTCTCACTGTACCCTGTAGCTCTTGCTCAATATCCATCATATATCAGCGCCAAAAGTTGTACCGTTCACTGCACATTCTCGGGGAAAATAACAGCATCACTGCTGGTCAGGCGGTGAGTGATGTGTAAGACTGGGGTGGGACTGTGGAGAATTGATGATTTGGCTGGGAGGAGGGCAGCCCTGTTTTGATTTATGTACTTCTTCTAAACCCACAGCCACACACTTGTCTTGTGAAATCTTAAATTCTGTTTTTGAGTCAATCCACTTGTTTTTGTTTGTTTGTTTGTTTTGGTGTGACTAGGCAATGTGCAATGGTAGAGCACCTGCTTGTAAAAATAAGATCTAATTGTGGCGCTAACTTCTTGTCAGATGCATCAGTGCACTGCTGCACGGGAAATGCTTTGATTCAATACTGGGTAGCATTTCACTGCAGGTAACATGAATGTGTAACATTGCATGTGACAAATAAAAGCTTGATTGATTGATTATTAATAGGGTAAATGATTGATTCAAATTGTGTTTAACCAAGCAGATACTGCGAGATTAGAGAGGAAAGGCTGGGAAAGCTCAAAGAACCCTGACATGTTCAGAAATGATGAAACACGTGAATAGGTGAACACAAGCTCCACCGTGTAGTGATTTGCCCATTCACCTACCAAGAAAAAGATTCCCGGTTCAATCCCAAGAAGAGACACAAATCCCTTATTTGTTATTTAAGAAGGGCATCTGGCATTCTTAGTAAAGCCCATTCCAACATGTGGGGCCACCTGCTGTGTTGACCTCTTGTGAGTAAGACAGGAGAATACTGACTATAATTTACTTTATCGCATATAGTTAGGTGTTAAACACCGAGTCCACTCTGATTATGTGCTGCCAGTGAAAGAATGAATTTGTATTTATGACTTTATTACCCTTGGCATACAACTCGTCAGATGAAATGGCAAAAAAAAAAAAAAAAAAAAAAGGGGT
>VURO01010700.1:66353-79427 GCA_015108175.1 Pelvicachromis taeniatus
AAAGCAGGTGAGAACATCTTTGGCAAGTTTCCCTGACGAGAAAAAAGACCTGTTGTACTTGCTGCTCTGGCATTGCTTGCTGATAAACTACAGTAGATGTGAATCTGGCGGTTTTTTTCTGTTTTTTACTGTCACTTAACCTTTAATTAAGCAACTCAGGCAGTGCATGGGTGTTCTAGGAAAGAAGTGAGAGGATCAGCTTTCGCAACTGTTAAAATCCCCTAGCTGTCACTGTGAAGAATCTCTTAGCTATGCATTTTAAAGGAGAGAGAGAGACACACACAGAGACACAGACACTGGCACATTGTGCAATATTTTCATTGTGTTATCTGGCTGTGTGACTGGCTTGACTTGTGTAGTGTGTATACATTGCGTGTTGACACAGTGGGGCAGAGGAGGAAACCGACCATGAACGCACTGCACAGGTCGTGATTGTAAGACTGGCTGCTCGTCGCTGACCTACATGCGCGGGAACAATAAATGTGGAGCAAAAATAATAACCTTACGTTCTTGTCATTGAGAGTGAGCTGAATCCAGTCGGAGGCCATGTGTTTAGGTTGTGCACAGAGATTTGAGAATCTTAGTTTGGTGGAAAGACGAGAAGTGGACTCATTGTCTTCATTTTCTTACTCAACTCTCCGTGCACACACTCCCTTCCCCTTATTCTATTTTCAAGAGGCTGACGGTCAGGGAAGATGTGGAAAACACAAGCGGGAAAAGGCACTCATGCACGCATCTGGTTGTGGGTGTACACAAAGCACAGATGCTTTGAAATGTTCAAGGAAACTTTCGCTGGTTATTGTCCCTAATCTGCCTACTGACCCACATTCGTCATATTACTACTGCACTGTTATTCCTGGCTTCTTGTTTGTCTTTCTCTCCACCCCCACCACCCTCCTCAATCAGCCACCCCACTACCCTCTGTTTTCTCCCCTCACCCTTTCTTCAGGTACTTATCTGTCAGATTGCTGATCTAGGTCAGTCTTCTGAGTCTCGGTTTCTCTCCTTCTCTGTGCTGCTCACACTCCCCTTCCTAAGACCAGCATTACGTAACAGCGATGATTCAGCTGGAACAGGCCGCACGTATTGGTTTATCCAAATGCATCTGGCCCCAGCTGAGTAGTGTCAAACCAGGCCCAACAAATGGACGTGCTCTTAAACCCAAATAAGCACAGATAGGTGTCACAAGTTCCTGTGCAGCACCTGTTGTACAGCACAGCAGTTCAGAAGGCTTTTGTTGTGACTCCCCGCGAGCACTTCAACTACCCTCCTCAGCAGACAGCTGATGGGTGACAACTTACCTGAAAAAATAAGGATGCTGGGCCACCAGAGTAGCTTTAATGTGGCTCGGCGTCCTTCTTTAAAGTTATGTCAAAATTAGAGTCACACTGTCTAACAAATCAGTCGAAAGTCTTCTATTTATCTTCAGCTGTGTTAAAATCTGTGAGAGTGAAAACATCAGTAAACTATTCACCCTGTTATCATTCAGTAACCCCCCCCCTTTCCTTGAGAAGGGACTAATCAAACAAAGATAAAAAATGCTTAGATTCAGATTACATCAATTGCCTGGTACTGATTTGCAGTAACAGGTACTTATGAACATGCAGGTTTTTTCCTTTAATTTGTCACCCATCCGCGTCTGGCCCGTTGTGAGTTAGTAGCATGAATTCGGGAGGGTAATAATCTAATCTGGGGTTTATCTTAATCCTGTTAGTCTGAACACTACCGCCATCTGGGCCCAGACACAGCACCACTCCGATTATAATGAACCCATCAAAAGGTCTTCAAGCGTCACACTCATGAGCCCTCGGTGGCTTCCACCAAATTTTCCTCGTTGGGCGTGAACGAGTGCCCAATTTATCTCAAACCAGCGCGCCGCTAACACTCTGCATATGCTGATGCTAATAAAGCAGCCAATTGTCAAGATGGTTAGGAAGAGTAAAATATATTTTGTGTTAGAGGATATGAATAATCTGTTTGTCCCATCCTCAGCTGTCAGACTCTGTACAGTCACCTAAGGCAAGCTTATTTATTGTATTAAAATTTTCTTTTGTTCTCACCAAGATAATTTTTTTTTAATGTAATTAATTTTTTCACTGTATTTTTTTTAAGATTTCATCTTGCTAAGATGTCAAATTATACTTTGTATTTTTATTATGTTTTTTGTATATCTAAAGCATTTTACAACTTTGTTTTTAAAGCTGCTCAGTTCTTCTGCTTACTATTATGGTTGCTGTTGTTCCAGTGTCTTTGGCTAAACAGGGAGCTTTAGCCTTGGCGGTCACCACAACTACTTCCAGCATATATGCAGCCGTTAACTGAGATAAAGCAGGGAATTCGCCTCACTGTGTGTTTGTAACAATATACAATACAAACAGGTCTAAAATGCTTTGGGATTTACATAAAATTTGGTTATTGACTGCCTATAATTTAGTGTTTAGTTACTGTTTGTGTGGCTCTGTGCAGACGCTATAAATCTCTGGCTTCTGTTTTTAGCCAAGACTTTCCACATTTATTTTTGCTGAGTTTGACCTCTTGATGGTTAGCTTGTAATTAACAGTGCATTGTATTTTAGAAGACAACGAATAAAATGTATGTTTGTAAGGCTGCTTAATTTATTATTTTAATGCAAAAAAGTTTAATTGCAGACGTGAGAGACTTAAGGCTTTCAAATCTCGGACTGCTTTAGCACCTTTTAGCTGTTTATATTAGTTTTACAGCCTGCAAATTTGCCATTTTTGGTCATATTACACAACACCACATTTGGCAAAGACCAAACACAGCATATCAGCACAAACACCTCATACCAGCTGTCAAGCACTGTGGCTGTGGGGTGATGATTTGGGTTTATTTTGCAGTTACAGGACCTGGACACCTTACAATCACTAAGACAGCCACGAACTGGAACTGCTCTGTATATCAAAATATTCTAGAGTCAGATGTGAAGCCATCTGTCCAACAGTTAAAGCTGGGTCCAAACTGCATCATGCAACAGGACAGTGATCCCAAGCACAGCAAATCTACATCAGAACGGCTGAAAAAGGTGATGGGTCAGTCCAAGTCCAGACCTCAACCTGAGTGAAATGCTCTAGCTGTCCCTCTCTGAGCCTGGTACTGCCAGGCTCAGAGAGGGACATAGGTGGTCGTCTGATTGCCAGGGTTTTCTCTCTATTTTTGTAGGGTCCCTACAATATAAAACCCTTTGAATTGATGCTTGTTGTGATTTGTTGTTTTATGAATAAAATTCAAATTGATATGTATACAGAAAACATTTACTTTGACTTATTCCTGCTAAAGGTGGTTCTACGAGCTATTTAATTATGACATAGATATTTTCACAGGACTGCATTGAGTGTGATAAACAAAGAAAATCACTAGACAGTCAACAAAGAGCAAAAAAAGTGGCTAAAAAGAGAGTGAATATTGTACTTTTATTCTTCAGGCTGACATAAACAAAACTCCTAGTTAATATTATTGTTCCTCCTTGTCTGCTCATATGAACCTCCAAAGAAGACTTACTCACATTTGTGTTTAAAGCTCCCCCCCAAATGAAAACACAAGCAAATAAATACACTGATTACTTAAGTTACTGCAATGTTTATATTAATGCTTTTAGTTTTACCAGTTAATCTGAAACTCACGCTCAAGATGCCCATCTGTCATGGCAGATAGTTCACTCACACATAACTTAGATGCTTCAAAGTCCAGCATACCAGGACGTTTCCTCCCTGGCAACTTCCCTGACTGCCACAATCAACTTCCTCCTCCTCTCTTAAAAAAAAACTTAAACATTAAAACATACAATTTTGCACTTTTAAAATAAAGCAAAAATAATCTGCTGTATTCAGAGGAGGTGCGGAAATCAGTGGAGAATCTTATGAGTTTGTTCAAACCTGTTGCCACTGCTGGGGGGGCTTCACACACAGAGAAGCAACATACTTCTCTGTGCTGCCAGTGCTGCTCTCTCAGCAAACTGCCAGCTTTTGTCAGCCAGCAGATGTTCCATTGTTTGGCTCAGTGGTGTAGGGTTGCTTCAGTTAAAGTTGGGACACTTGCTGCATCTTTTGAATTTATCCCCATTGAGTGCCATCAACCCCTCCCAACCCCCTGTTCACCCAAAAGCTACTCAGAGAGGGGCTTTACCCCTCCCCCTGTCCCCTTTAACCCCGGGACAGACCTCACAGTTGTTGTCCCACAACCCCCCCCAGGTCCCAGGGTCAGACCTTTAGTAATCAGCACCCCTGCCCCTGCCACACAAAGGCCAATTTATTGACCAGTTACTGCAAAGTGAAGCTGAATATGCAGTGCGTTTTTGCATCGGTACACATTTAAAGCGCTCGAATGCAAATGCACACACATCCAAGGACACATGTAAGTCCTCTAGGTCTGCATTATCAGATGGCAAAGGTGCAGAACGTCTGTTCGTTTTGCATAGTTACAATTCCTTCTTTTCAGCTGCAAGTCAGGATGTGACTGCTGTTGTCATCGAGGTCTATAGTGTCCACCGCTGTGGAGCTTATGTAATAATGAATGCCCTGTTCCCCTCTTTCCCGCTATAAGCCTGTGTGCGTGTTCTTGTGAAAGACAGAGAGACCTAGGAAACACATGAGCAGCACAGACTTCCTGTTTTTGTGACGAACCCATTGGAGAAGGCAGGAAGTGAGAGGAACTGCAGCTATGTATTTTTTTTTTCTCACAACAGAAAGGTACATGTGTTTAATTAAATGGCAAAGAATTAGGATAGACGTACAGTGTGGTCCCTTTTGGTGATCTATGTCAGCATACAGCCCGGGCCCTTTCCCTTGGTTGTGTGAGCTTTCTGCATTAGTAAAAGGGAGGAAAGGCCTCTAGTTGTGCGCGATAACAGTATGTGCGTGTGTGTGGCTGTGTGTTTTTGAAATATGAATTAAGGAAGAAGCTAAAACCAAATAAAACCACAGTAAGAACAAAGAATCTGGTGCTGGTGAACATGCCTGAGTGGCTGCTTTGAAGGACTGATTAAGGTTATAATAGTCATCTGGCTTGCCTCAAGGCTTCAGGCTGTGTGTTTGGGGGGTGGGGCCTGATAAGGAGTGAGGGTGAGATGAGGGGGGTGGAGGGGTGGTCGGTGCTTCTACTCTCTTTGTTCTGCCCTGCTCCACTCATGCCTTCTCTTTGTCTCCACCCACTAAAGGAGCTTTATCTCTATGGCAGTCTCGCGCCAAAAAGGGAGGTGGAGCCGCATGTTGCTTCTTCTTCCAGCTTTCTTCCTTTCTTTCTCTCTTTTACGGTTGGAGGATAAATGAAGGTACAGAGTCCAGTCAGTGCAATCCCAGTCTCCCTCTTTATTCCTATTTATAGTGTTTCTGTGTCCTCGGTAACATTTCCCGCCACTACAGGGTGCATCAGGCGGGGAGTGGTTTAACAGCCGGTATGAAGAAAGGCTGGCTCTTGTGAGCCTCAGGCCAAACGCTGGCGTTATTCAAATCAACTTGGTGGGTGCGGCCCAACTGTCTCCGTGTCCTGTTAACCCCCTAAGAGTTTCAGGCTACAACACAAAGGCAAATGTAATTGTAGGCTCAGGGATTTGCTTCTTAAATGGTAAAAACTTCACTGATGTTGTGCAGATAGCACAACTGCAATTTTTACACACTTCTAACTAATAAGAAAGATACTGATATATCTTTGTTAATGTGTACCCTTTTATTGCTCCTGATACTCACGCACGCTGCCTTATGCAAAGCTTTATTGACACATTTTACTGGCCTTTCTTTTATGAAACATTTGGTCTTATATTTGAGGTTATTTTTCTAAAACCATAGTGGGACTGAAAAGTTTAAATGTTTTAAGACAGCAGTGTACTACAGTTTAACAACTTCCTCTCTCACACTTGCAAAGTTTCTATTTCACATCCCCTGTTTACAGCCCCGTAAAAGATGAATGGAGCTCTGAAGTATTCAGAACAGGCTGAGAGTTTCAACCAAGGCTCTACTACACTCTAGTGGATGTAAGTGTCACATGCAAAAAAAAAGAAGAAGAAGAAGAAAAAGAGTGATGCTGCTGTCTCCTCTGCACTTAATTCTCTTTTCCAAATCAGTTGTAGTGCTGAGCCAGGGGCACAGGCCTCCCACAGCTTTGTGGCATGGTGTGTTACCCTGCTGGAAGCAACCATCAGAAGACATGTGCACTTTGGTCATACGATCAGCAAGCTGTGGCATGTTTAAACAATACTTAATTGGTACTAAGTACCCTTCAGCTTGCACCAGCCTGAACTGCTGATACAGTGCAGAATGGATCCATTCTCACTCATGTTCTTTGACTTACTGTTGCCTTCCTTCCTAGTGTTTGCGGCCTTTCCCCTCTAACCTCTTCTATCAACAAGACATTTCCACCCTGAGAACTGGATATGTTCTCTGTTTCTTTGGCTGTTTTCTGTAAACCTTAAAGATGGCTGTGGGAAAATCCCAGGAGAGTAGCAGTTTCTGAGATACTCAGACCAGCCTCTCTGGCACCAACAAACGTGTCACACTCAAAGTCTTCCCCGCGATGAGGCTCATTCTGAGCATGTTATCTTGTTCATGTCTAAATGTCTAAATGGATTAAGTTGCTGCCATGTGGTTTGCCTGCATTGTGTTATGTTAACAAGCATTTGAACAGGTGTGCCTAGCAAATTGAGCGTTACTGGTGGAAATGTGTGAGACCACTTCTAGATTAGACAGCAGCATTTGGAGAAGAACAGAGACATCAACGCCTCAAAACAGCATGGCAGCGTGAACTACAAATGTAGGCCAGAATTCACAGGTCTGTGATTTCCTCCTCACTGTTTGAACAAATAGGGTTTTTTTAAGCTGATGCAAATTAAAAAATACTTTCCTTCCTGCCTAACAATTTGTATAAATGCCAAAAATAAACACATACACAAACACACACAGAAACAAAAAATCCATTAGTTGTCTTCAATCCATAAAAGTAATCCAGAGAATCAACAAAAGCTCTTTGTGTCTGGAGGCGCGTGTGTGGTCACAGCAACACATATATTATCCTGTCGGGGGGCGTAATCATGTGAGCTGCTGTATTGGAAAGATAAGTGTAATCGACACTGCAATTTGGTTGTGAGTTCCTGGAAAATATAACACACACTTAACCCAGACACACACACATTTAAGATCTGTATGTGTATGTGGTTGAAAATACGTGCATGTGTTTTTTTTTTTTTGTAGTCAACAATCAGTCTTTTCTACCTGTGTATACTGCTAGCAGATATTTAAAAATGGCAGCCATGATGCATGCAGTTGTACCCAATAGGTGTCCGTTACGAGGTGTGTCTATTTCCCCTTTTATTCCTTGCATGGCCGTCTGCTCAGTATCGCCTTCCCAGAAGCATCTTTAGCTGCTGAATTGCCTGTTTGCTGTGATAAAAGCCCAGCTAACACTATTAATAATGCATTCATGTTCTTCAAAGCACGACATGCACTTTCATCTTTGTTTCCTGCATCACCTGCCTGTTTCTCTGACTGATGTCAGTGTTTGGTTGGGAGGGGTCTGCACTCCCTCTTGTGTCCACACAGCCAATCAGATCTAGATGTTGTGCTGGAGTCCCAGCCTGTCTGACTCTGTGTCCGTTGCTTGGAAACTGCGACTGTGGCTTTGTAATTCAATCCAAGGAAACATCCTCAAGGGATTAAATGGGAAGGAGGCAAGGAGGCATTATTTGTAAAAGCACGGGGGAGAGTAAATGACCCAGGATGGACTCGATTTCTCACACTGCTGAGCAGGAGCATGAAATGTTAGTGAGTGGAAAGCACATGGGATGCAATGTGCCTAATTACTCTTGCAGTTAAATCTAACAAAGCAATATAATAATAAAATGCACTAATAATAACAGCAATAATAATAATTATTATCATAATCACAGCCCTAATCATAGCTGTAGTCTTGTGCTCTGTGTTATATCAGACGCTACATCTCTGTTAGGCAAGGAGGGCTATATTTCAAGCATCGTGACACATCCCTGCTCTGACACACCAGCGTGCTCTGTCCAATAGGCAGCAACAAGCAGTTGCCACACACTTTCTCACGTGCTGTAGTACTGCTCCAGGAAGTTAGACACTGAAAGGGTTAACAAAGAGGAGGAGGATGCGAAATGGTTTGAAGTCAGTAGTGTGAGAGAGAGAGAGGAAAGAGAAGCAAGGAAGAGCTGAAGTAGGAATGTCCTAACACGCGTGATGCTACAGATAAAAGGGGAAGTGCTTGGAGCTCGAATTTAGCTCTTTTCCTGAATCTCTCTCCATCCTCATCCTGCAACATCTCGCTGCTGCTCTTCCGGCCTTATTGGAGCTATATTATTGCTAAGTGGCTCTGCAGCTGCAGCAATCAGGCTGATCTCATCTCTTGAATGCAGCAGGACTGAATTCAAATTCGAAATGTGCGAGAGTGAGTGAGGACTTTGTTGGGAACTCCTGCCAGAGAGAGAGAGACGGGGACTAATAAAGTGAGCCATTGAGGGGAAACGCTAAGGCTCAGTGTGGTCCTGGAGGAGAGTGGTGAACCACTGAGGTAAAATGAGTCTAAACAACGGCCAAAGTCTGACTGTCGGTGGACAAGATTTCACCAAGAATGGAAGCAACAGCAGCCGAGCCCCTTGGGAAGATGCTAGGACAGTTTTGAGGCCCTCAACCCCCACCAGGAAACCTCAACCAGTGAGTATCTATACAACCTTCTGTTTATAGTATCCATTTACACTTATTAGTAGAATTAGTACTATTAATTATACAAACCAAAAGGAGATTCTCCTTGCATGTAATTCAAGTTAAAATGAAAGCACAACAATTGTACTCTTATTTATCAGCCAAGGCAGATTCATGTTCACTATTCTTGGCTGCAGTGTCAAAGAGATATGTCACCTTATGGATGACAAATGACAGACTGCAGACACACAGAGCCACTCAACATTATCAAAACCAGGGGGAGGGTTGAAACAGGTCTGCTTGTAAATACTGCATAATTTATAGTCTTAAAATAAAAGCACATAACAATGAAGTTCAGTGAAACAGGATAGTATAGGAGGCACGGCGCGGCTGTATTGTGTTGCCTGGAGACTGAGCGAGGTACAGATGGGTCTTGTTTCGGGTCAGTATAGTGACCTCATTTGGATTTTATTTCTGGAGGGGATGAATCAAAATTTCACCCTGCCAGGTGTTGACCTCAACCTTAGTGCTAACCCTAATCTTGGGCAATCATATTATACAATTCAGGGTTTTTTTGCTTTCCGTCAAAACATAGATGAGGATTCAGAACTTACAGGGTCTGCAAAGCGCCTGCAGGACACAAAGAACTGTCTAAGCTGGGAGTCTCACAGAAATATGATTCGATGAATACTTTTTAAGTAGTCTGAATATTTTTCACCCTGTGCCTTTCTTTGTGCCGTCAGTTAAATAAAAAGGTGTGACAGTATATTTCTAAGTTTAGTGGACACGTAAACACCAAAGTAATTACACAAAAGAGTTAACAGGTGTCAACCCTTCTGGTGTTTGGGCCTACACTATCAGGCTCTTAGGAAAGTATGTTCTATCATACTGTCAGTTCTATTCTCTCACATCCGCTCACTCAGTTTATCTACTGTTGCATGCCAGGCAAGGTCAAGAACATAAAGGTTTCATCAGTATCTTGTGCGTTTTCTCTTGCTCTTTACCTAACTGGGTAACGATCTCAGCTCCTCTCATTCAGAATGAAGTATTTTTAACCCCTCATGCTCCAGCCCAAGCCTGAAAATGCCATCACCATCGCTGTGTCATCTCGAGTCCTCTTCAACATGGAGAAGGAGCAGCAGATCTATGAACAGCAAGGGATGGAAGAGTACATCAAGTACCAAGTGGAGCACGAAACAGAGCCTTTCAGCCCCGGACCTGCTTTCTCCTTTGTCAAGGTCAGAGACTGGGAAGGCAAAGAGCTGGAGAAACAAGCACACACACACGCACGCACGCACGCACGCACGCACGCACGCACGCACGCACACACGCACACAAACGCAGAGTGAGACTCACTGTTGTCAGCGTTAGCTCGTGTCTCTGGAGGCGGTGGAAGAATACAAAACACAATCACAAACCCACTCAAACACATTCACACATTTCCATTCCACTGTGGGGATACAGTATTACCCTTTTTGTATAACTGAAATCTGTCTGCTCGTGTTCCCAGGCTCTGGAGGCTGTGAACGCTAAACTGAGGGAGCTTTACCCCGAGAGCGAGGAGCTCTTTGATGTTGTGCTCATGACCAACAACCACGCAAACGTGGGCCTAAGACTCATCAATACCATTAATCATCACCGTGAGTTCCAGGGGCATCTGGGTGACATGTCCTTTTATCTGTTGTCTTTCAGCAGCCATCTTTTTAATTAGACCTTTAAAGGCGCAACATGTAGAATTTAAATGTGGTTATAGCATTATTTAAAATTATTTGGTTACATAACCTTTTGTCTGTAGAAAAAAATAGACAATCTGGTGTTGGTACAATAAATAAGTACTGCTTCTAATCTATCCCAGTGTGCGCATCACTGTTGAACACTTTGAATGATAGTATCAGCTCTATGCACACTATATGCATAAAACCATTGGTCCACACCTTTTAATCTTTGAATTCAGGCGTTTTCAGTCCCATTGCCACAGGTGTGTGAAATCAAGCACATAGCCACGCAGCCCGCCTTTACATTTGTGAAAGAATGGGTTGTTTTAAAGAGCTCAGTACACTCGTGTGTAGTGCTGTAAGAGGATGCCAGCATTGCAAGAAATCAGTTAATGAAATTTCTTAACTTGTAGATATTCCACCATCAACTGGAAGTGGTATTATTGCAAACCAGAAGTTTTCAGGAACTCAGACACAAAGTAGCAGACCATGTAACGCTACAGAGAGGATTTGCTGAGTGCCGAGGGGTGTAACTGTGTAAAAGTCACCAGTGCTCTGCTGATTCTGCCAGAATTCAAACCACCTTTGTCATTAACATCAGCACAAAAATTGTGTGCCAGGCGCTTCAGGCCAAAACCAGCTCCTGTACATGTATTCTAATAGTCTTGTCCATATGTTGTATCTAAAGAAAAATAAAGGAGTCATATTGGAGTAAATTGATAAAATCTATTAGAAAGTATTGCATGACTTTGTTTCCCCTAAAAAACATTTAAAATAAAAGGAAAATGCGTGTCAATTTATTAATTCTTAATCAAAGGTTCCTTATATGTGAGAAAATGTTCATATATTCAAGTTCAATGAGAAATTTTACAACTCACTGTAATATCTTAAGAAAGTGGTTTAACTAAAGTAGAAATAAGATTGTTGCTACTGTCTACAAAACACTCATTAAAAAGGAAGCACAGACAGTTGATCAGCATTTTGAAAAAGATCAAGGTTTGCTTTTATGTAGCTACAACATTTAATATACATCTGAAGCTAACACAGTTCAAACAATAGATTATATAGAAGAACTGGACGTAGCCAGCATGATCTCACCTATTGGCATGTGGTTTGAAACCTCTGCTAAAGTGTTACCTGTAGCTAGTAGCTTGACCATATTTGGATGTGGGTAGAATGCTAATGCTAAGCTTGTTAACTTAGCATTCTTAGCTTAGACAACATCTACCGTTTGAGTGTCATGCACAGACGCAGACTAATACGCCCTTAAAATATTTGAGAATTTTATGCCTAGCTCTTTATAAAAACTGAACTTTGAACTTTGGTGTTGACTCATATCGTTCTCCAGCCGCTCTCCATAGCTGGCCGCCTCTGTTCCCACACTGTCATGTATTTTGTGACCCGAGTCCTTCCCAGGTCACACAGGCGCAAAAGTGTGCTCACAGACTCTCCTCAAGGCACCGCAGTATCCTCTGTTGACTAAATAAAAGGAAAGAAAGAGGGACAGAAAGAAAGAGAAGAGGAAAAGAACTGACTGTAATCTAAGAATCTCTTGTAATGTGAGGCTTCACAATTTAACTGAAGCCCCTTTTGTTTATTTTCTGTTTGAAGAGTGTCAATAGACAATGGTTATAGTGGGATGTTTCTCATGATCCCAACACCATAGTGTGACCTCGGTAATAAGTGGTGAGAGCTTTGGTCCAGGCTCTTTAGCACCCCATTACAATACAATTAGTCTCCATTAAAGTAGCTTTGTAGCATTTGTATAATTAATTTTGGCCCTTAATGAATACCCCTCAGTTCTGCCCATGTTTAGCTCTCGTCTTCCCTAAATGAAAGTTAGGGCACTGGCTTCTCCTCACCTGGCTTGCACAAATACAGTCCAGTACTTGTGACGTTGAATTCATAGTATTGTATTGGTTTCCCTTTGCATAGGTATTTGGTTATGCAGAGTTAAGGATTAAATATGCAACCTAGCTACGTCTATGCAATCCCCCTAAAAGCTGACAACTAGGAAACCCACGAAGGTTACACTGTGCATCAATAGATTGTTGACTGGTTAAAAGGTTCAGTTGAACAGCCCAGTGGGGTTCACCTTGATGAGATAGAAGCAAAAAAAATAAAATAAAATAATGAATGATAAAAAACGTAGCATAAAAATCATAAACAGTGACTACAGTGGGAAGTTTTGATTGTTTTACTAGGGCCCTCAAAATCTCCTTTTGTAACGCAGGTATCTCCCCCTGGTGGTCGTTAAAAATAATGCAAGTATAAGGGACATTTTCCAGAGGAAGTGCACACACACACACCTCTCTCTCGCTCTCTCTCTCTCTCTCTCTCTCTCTCTCTCTCTCTCTCTCTCTATATATATATATATATATATATATATATATATATAGTTTTATTGACTGTCTTTAGCTTTTGATTTCTCCTTTCTTCAGAGCTGTTTATTGAGCGCTTCTGTATGACTGGAGGAAACAGTCCCATAGGATACTTGAAGGCCTATCACACTAATCTTTACCTGTCTGCTGACCCTGTCAAGGTTCGTGAAGCTCTGGCAGAAGGTGAGTACACAACCTGGTTCTATTACTGAACTCTAAAAAAAAGTCACTAAAAAAAGAAAAAGAGTGCCAGTCTCTGCTGTGTGATAACATATGTCTGCAAAAAAAAAAAAAAAAAAAAAATACCCCCAT
>VURO01010702.1:11552-26111 GCA_015108175.1 Pelvicachromis taeniatus
TTGGATGTTGGTCAGACCGTGGAATGACATACTGAATGCAAAGTAATGCATAGTGATAATATGAAGTGGCTTGGTGTGAGAGTCACACTCACAAGGCGGTGTGACCGTGTAGTGAGCCTGATGCTGTAATGTTCAGCTGTAACACTTTCTGCTGGATGTGCCTTTGATCCTAATGTGGCCTGTCATGCCTCATGCAAACTGTGGTTTATCAACAGCTGTGCTGGTGGTAGGCAGGTGATTACTTGCCATGTGAGCTAAGAGAAGCGATTCATTACAAGACTAGCGGGAGCAAAAACAGCTGTCTGGGTTAATGGATGCTGTTGTCAAAAGTGAAAACTGCTGCAGCAGCAGACATTGAGTTCTGCCAGCAGGAAGGAGAACTGGACGACCTAAAAACGCAACATTTCCCCCCATTTTTAAAGCGGCGATTACGTATACTGTTGTTCCACTTCCTGTGTGCAGTGGAGAAAACTGGTGTACGATATAGGTCTTGTTGCAACCTTATCTTTGTAATTGGTCCCTGAGGGTTTGACTAACCTGTGGCTGGTCACGTTTCCAACTCTGCAGCCCTCCATCCTTCCATTAACCATCAGGGAAAATGTCTGTTTATTAACAAGGCCTCAACGTAATCTGATTCTCACTGGAATGTTTGACAGTTTCTTGCTGCTTCCTGCTTTTGGAAAGAAGGGGCATAATTATCTTGGGCTTGCTTGATCTGAACCTTCAATTACATCCTCTTTCTAACGGCTCCGAGCGAAGATTGCTTGGGTGCCAGTCTGAGATTATCAGCATGCTCTCTCCTGGTCTTCAACTAGAGAACTTGGGTGTGCTTTGAATTATTAGGCTCTTTCCTTTGGGTGAAGATTGTGTAAACACATATTGCTGTGATACAACATTTCCCTTGTAGCGCTGTTGACATTGATTTCACTCTGACATTGTGGCACAACACCTCACCCAATAACCTCTCTTTAAATGTTGTGACGTCAGTTGTAGCTGAGCATTACTTATTCAGACTTCAGCTCATCAGCGAGCGTCTCAGACTTTGACCAGGCTAATTGACACTTGACTTTGCTCACCTCAAACGGCAATCCACTGCCAGGCATTTTCCCACATGGCCCTATAGTTCCTTCACACTTCTCATTAATCATCCTTGCCACGATTAGTATGCAGATCTCCTTAGGTGTTGTGTTGCCTTAATGTAGCAAAGGCCAAGTAACAAAAATAGGCTTACATAACACCACACTAGCAGTTCTTTTGAGAGGCTAATGCGTGTACAATCTTCTTAAAGTGGTATTTGCTTATTTATGATTGAGTAATCTGGTTGCCTCCAATGAGAAATCAAACAAGGACTGTAAAAGGCTGTACATAACTCTCTGAAAAGGGAATATTGTTGAGAAAAGGGGGCGTTAGTCTGAACTGCACAGCACAACACAATGAGCACAAGTCGGTGACAGAAACATGATTCTGTCATTGTGACTAGTATGTCATAATGACAGAATCATGATGCTCCTGCAAGTTTATTCATTGTTAAAACCTCAGACGAGTACATTTTCACTGGTGCTTCATTTCATCCATACTGTTAATGTGATTCTGTGTCAGGAGTGAAAACTCAAGATAATGAGAAGTGATTCAACCCTAGCATGAGGAGTAATGGTTGGTGTTAATGTATTTCAGCCACTTGGTGAAAAATGCACATATTTGGAGTGGGAGATAATTCAGACATAGCTAATGTATTGTGGCTTGACTACAGAGTTTTTATTGCACAGAATATTTTTTGATGTCCCTTAAAGGTGTTTTTATGGGTTGTATAAGCAAGCTAGGCTAAACTCTAGGCAAGGACTGACAGCTTTACTGAGTCTGTCGTTAGTGGAAATTCAGTTTTACCATCCTTCACCAGGCTATACTGGCCTCTCCAGGTGGTTTTTAATGGTATTTTTTTTTTTGTCTCAGTTTTACCACCACATGCAGACTGTTTATGTCTTTTGCGACGCTAGCAGCCCCCTCCTTCAGCGTCTTTAGAAGGTATCGGCATAGTAGGTGGTGTCTTGAACCTCATTTGCATTACCCCAATTCGTTCTTAGCCCTCTACAGGAAAAACATTTGTTTCTTATTATTTTATGCAGTAGGCCCAGAACATGTCTTTAACACAGTGCATAAAGGCTAACTGGATGTTTTTACATTTCACTGCAGGGTATACCATTTCTGCTAGTTTTTGTGAGTGCTGATATGGATCTAAGCCTCACTTTACCAAAGAGATGCACAATATGTCAGATGTTTATAAGACAACTCCTTTGTGAAATGCATCCTTCAGTTAACCCTAAAGCGATTATTGTGTTAGTCCTCTGTGAGGAAACATTTGATTGCTGAGGTGACATGATGTGACTCTTACCAACTGGAAGTGACTGGTTAACATGTTTTAATGGAATGTTTTTTGTTAATATTCTTTTTGCTTTTTGGAAGATCATGGCCTTGTTTATTTTCATTCAGCATCTGTTTAAAGAATATTATTATTATTATTATTATTATTATTATTATTATTATTTACTTCTATTTTATGGCCATTGTCAGTTGTAATCAGTCAGATAAGAGCAGCAGGCACCTTCCTGTGTCAGCTTGTAGTGCAAAAGGTGTGTTATCCTCGATTCTAATTAGTGAAATAGCTGCATCTGATCTAGAGGATATTCAGTGACTGTGTGAATAAAGTGCATGTGAAGTCCTTGGAATTTTCTAATTTGTGTGTGTGTGTGTGTGTGTGTGTGTGTGTGTGTGTGTGTGTGTGTGTGTGTGTGTGTGTGTGAACTGTAACCATGAAGTGAAAGTAAACATGTAAATCTAAAAACAAACAGCAGTTAAAATGAAACTAAAGGTGATGAGCCTCAAGCACATGTTTCATCTGGCTGAAGATTGTTTCAATAGTGTTGTAATTGGCGTCTTCAGTAGTATCCAGTCACTCCCACTCTGAAGACCGATCTTAAATCGAGCAGTTATGGTGTGCTTTAGAAGAGCTTGTTAAATGCTACGATATCCTATAAATATTCTATGTTTTATAGCTATTTTCCACTAGCTCTTCCAGAGTCTAAATTAAAACGAGCATGTTTAAAGAGGTAAAAGTTTGTTGTTATTAATTGACGGTTAAAATCTTAATGGTGCTTAAATTTTATTGAAATGTTGTATTAATTGAACCTATGGAATAAAGCGCTTGCTAGCCAGTTAAATACTACTTGCACACAATGACGGGAAAACCCTTCAGCAGTTTTTTATTGTCCCTGGTTTCTATTTACATTGTAAGCTAATAGTTTCTTCACTTAGTCATTTATGGAATATTACAACGTTTCCTATGACTGTTAAGAAAATGGCGACTGTCCAGTTAGCCAGTTTGACTAACTAATATAAAAAATATCATTTCAAAAGATGCTGTTATGGTGCACAATGATCATTTGAAATGTCCCATGTTGCTGTGGTTTCTTTTACTGCTAGTTGTATTGATGTAGAATGTCTGCAACTGTGTTTTTACTTGGCTAAATGAAAACTGTAATTACATGTTGAAAAGGATGCCATTCATGCATGCTCTGCTATAGGCTTCTGTGCTTTGAATTCACCAGATCCACAAGTATAGTGTAGACCCAACACAATGACTCCCTGTTGCAAGCAGCTTATACTTGTCAGTGTGTAAAATCACCAGTCATATTGTCGCTGCATTGGGAATAGCCACTTTAGTTAAACTGTACCAACTGCAGTAGTGCACATGCCAGGTAGACTGAAAAAGGGGCTTGTGTTATAGACCATGAGTTGCTATAAAACTCATTGTTCAAGTTAATTTACAGACATAAGAATGTGTGAGCCAATAACATAAAAAAATAAATGTATATCTTCAGTTTTCAAGCGTGTGTCTAAGATTCATATTTTAGTGCCGTTGAAGCAGTCTTACAAATCTTGATGTTGGATCTTTTTTTTTTTTGCCTCTTGCGTACTGTGCAGTTGATAATACTTGTTATTGTTTTTAGCTAATAATATTAGTCCCCCACCCCCATTTTTAAAGATAGTAAAATGGTCCATTAAAAAAAAGAACATCTACAGGAATGTTCTGGAACACAACAAAAGCAATTAAAGCAAATACAAACTGTTATTAGTCAATGTTCCAAGAAGACTCAATAAATTGAAACTGTGAACTGGAACAAAACAATTAGCTAGGGTTTTCTACCCTTCAGCTTTGATTAACTTGAATATGGCCAAGAAAAAGAGTGACATTTCATCTTGTGACTGAAGTCTTTAAAGATCACAATGGTTTTCCATGTTTCTTTTGTAAAACTTCCTCAGGATATAGCCTGAAATTCCCTTCCGTCTGGAGGGGAGGCCTATTTCAGTATGAAGTGAAAGGCCTTGGGTGGGATCATAAGCCAGCTCTGTAAACAGGAAATTTCCATTCAGGACTTAAGTGGGCTTGTTGTGAACCAATGTGATTCATACACTACACACAAGAAAATCAGTTGTTAAATTGTGAAACATTTGCACATCCTAAGCTGGGCTTCAAGAACTGACACAAATGTACAGCTTAATTGTGATTGGATGCAGATACCGCTATTTTCACACAGGAGACATTGTTGGCTTTGTATGCTTAAGTGTCTCTCTGCTGTTGCTTTGTAGCTGTTGTGACCTAAAGTGGCACCTCAGCAGATACATCATCAGCTCTCATTGACTAAAGTGTTTTATTCCCCCCAGTAGCTTTTATTGGAAAGGGAGGGAGGGGGGCAGCATTGTGTCTTTGTCTCCCTTGGATTCAGGGTTTACAGCATTACAGTCACAGCTTTTGAGATAAAAAAGATGTGAAATCACACCTAAAACAGGCAAGCGCTAGACCCTGCTCCATTGTGATGGCAGACGATGAAAGAGCATAGATGACAATGTTGTTAGCTACTAACAAAGGCAATGGTGCTGGCTCACTCCCAGCTCAGAGGGAACTTGCTGTTCATGTGCTGATAATCCTGCAGCCTGAAGACCCTCTGGAAAAGCTCCAAACATGAGAGCACTGACACAGCCAAGGTTGCATTTAAAATCAATTTAAGAATTGAAAGCACAGGATTGCCAAGTGAAAAAGTAAGTCAATTAAGATATTGATTTTTTTTTTCCTTAAAATATCAAACATGCATGTTTCATGTCACCTTGAGTGCGACATAGTCAATTTTACTTTGATAGGCTATTACACTAAGAAGCACTTTAAATGCTTGGGTTCTTTTTTTCCTGAAGGGTTTCAGTAATGTACTGGGGAGGGCTTTCTGTAGTATGTAGTAGTATGCCTAAAAAATCAGGACCATAGGACTGAAACATGTTTAGTCCACCATTCTTTTTTATGGGTATGGTTTTAAAACGATACCCACTTAACAGCATCAAAAACTATCCTCCAAAAGGAGATGGGATTCTGCAGGAGATTTCAAACAAACAAACTCCCAACGTCCCTCTGGTGACCTTAGCGCGTTTGTGGCCTACGAGAGCTAATATGAGAAATCTTTGTGAAAGCCGTTTTCTTAGAGATTTTCACTGGTTGTTCCCTAGCAACCAGCAGCTATAGTAGCGTCGCAATGTAGGAATTACTTTCTGCAGGAAGCCATAGGAGAAAGCAGCAGAGATGGAAAAGATTGATTATTGAATTCTTTCAAATGCACCAGGGGGAGGTTTGGGATTAATGCTTCTGCAGTTTAGGAATTGAGTCCAGGCAGTTGGGGAACCAGTCTTTTTCTCCTCCCATTGTCGAGGTCTGGGGGATTTCATTAGTAACTCTCCTCCAGCCTTGGGCTTCTATTTGTGTCAAGTTAATTGGTCAGAAGAGGAGGGAAGCTGGAACTGAGTGTTTTTTGGATCATTTAGGCCACCAAGCAAGCCATTTGGCTCAGAAAGATTAAAGCCCATCTACAACCCTACTTTATCCACCCTATCCTTTTCTTTTCGTTTTTGCTCTGAGCCCATGGATTGATCTTTATATGGTGTTGCGTAACTCTGTGATGATTGCACTGCACCTCTTTGAGGCCTTTGTTTGAGAGAAATGGGGCAGGTTTCATTTGGCTGGACAGTTGGCTTTGTTCCCGGGTATGGACCTGCTACGATGAGGTTCAGTGACAGAGCAGAGCGATCCCTTTGTGTCAGGTACTGGTCAAAGACCCCCATTGTGACCACACTTAAACCATTGTTGTGGTTAGGGCTAGCTAAAAGAAGTGTAATGGTTTACCCAAGACATTAGGATTATTAATATTAATTAGAAACAGATATCTAGGTATAGTTTTTTTGTAGTTGTATTTTGGAATCTTTTTTGTTACTAAAACTGAACAAATCAATATTGTGGATGCTTCATAATTCTTAATTTCTACATATTTTTCAGCATAAATATGTTATTGATTAAATTGAGCATGATTTTGCTTCCAATATGATCTTTTATGAAACATATTATCACATTTAAAAACATGCAACAATGTATTTGGCTTTTTTGCTTGAAAATGACCTGAATAGTCAAAAAGTTGGAAATTGGACCGTGGACTAAAGGATAATTTGACCAATATTTGAAGTTCCACATGTACGAAAATGCGCGTACATATAATATTATTTATACAGAGACCTCCAGGAGAGCCGGCAAGTGTAAGTGCTGTGTTTGGAGTTTGGTACAGTGGTTGGCTCTGAATAAGTCTGTGGTCAGTCACATCACTGTGGTAATGGACTGTGTCAGGAGACCACAGACTGGGCTGTTGCTTGCTTTTATACAGTGTTTGATTCAGTGAAGAAGATGGTCCCGATTTTTAAATCTGGCCCTGTGGGCAACCCAGATGGTTATCAAGTTTGATATTCATCTAAAGTCATGCTAAGTGACATGATGCAACTGGAGAAACGGGTTCTAACACAACATGTTATTTATGCAGATAGAAGTGGATATGACGAGAAAAGAAGCGCAATGGCTGAACTTTTCACCTCAGGTTTTTAAATTCTGCCAGTTTGTGACCACTTATACCACAGCATGTGTTGAATTTTGTTTCAAAGCTTTTAATTGCATTTATTTGTAATCCCACATCCTGTTAATTTATTCTGGTGATGATGTTGATAGCTTTGACTTCCTGCCCTGTGTGGCAGTTCTCTAGTGTTACGGGGTGCAACTGAGTCAGCAAATAACATTTGGTGCTAATTAGATAGCCATGAGATCCTGTATCAGTGTGGCTTGTGTGGATAATATTAAGCACTAGCAGACTGCTGCAGGAAAGTGAATTCTCACGTAAAGAAGAAATCATGTTGTTGATCACCTCAAGGACATCAGTGCAGTCTTTTGCCCTTGCATTGTTTACTGCAGCTTCTGAATAAATAATCTGTGTGTATGCGCAAAGCAAGAAATTACCCCTTTCTCACCGTGTGCAACTCTCATCTGATAAATCATGTTCGTATTGGTTATTTAATAATAAATTCTCTCCACTTGTGAACAATGCAGCTCTTTCCCAAATGCTGACCATAAGAGCTTATATAATATAATATAATATAATATAATATAATATAATATAATATAATATACTGTATTTTCTTTCTGAGCTTGTAGATGAGAAACATTTTCAGCTTAGTTGCGACTAGTCACAACTCTTGTGTGTTAACACACTTGAGATGCTTCTCGTGTGGCACCTTGGTAATGAGACATCTTTTTATAGGTCATCAATTTACACTGAACCAGCTGACATTAATTTTTTTGAATGACTGGAGGTTTTTCTCAATATGGTTTCGGCAATAAACGATAAACTTTCAATCATTCTTTCCATCAAAAACACTTGGGTGGGTGAGATATTTATTTTGCAGCATTGTACTATCTTGCAGCCGTCAGATGAATAGTGGGCTGCAGCTTTTAGTTGTTGTCAGTTGTAAGTTATATTTTGACATGCTGCAGTGATACTCAAGCTCACTCTTTATATAACTTTATCTTTAGAATAGGTTGCTTGAGGTTTGGTGAACAATTCTGTTCGTGGAGTTGCTGGCCTGAATAAATTTGCACACATCCACTGCCAAAACTCACGTCCATGTAGGTAGGCTGTAGTAATGATCAAAGCAGGGTTGGAAAGGTCAGTTACCCTTCATCCTTTGTTTTGACATTCTTACCGCTAACAAAGTTTTGCTGGAGTTCAGTGAAGTGGACACACTTCCTATTTTTGACATCTTGCAACTCTCGAAACCGAACTTGCAGATTTCCTGCTACTTCTGCACTCCCAGCTTGCATCTGATTTGCATGCATCAGGAGACTGAGTGTGTTTCACCTCTTCACGGTTTTATGCTGGCAGGCAACTCAAGTAGGTGCTGTTAAGCTCATTCACATGCCTCCCTGAGTCCTGTTCCAACCAGTCACCGTGTCCACCAGCTGCCCTGACCACAGTGGGAAATAAACAGCAGCTCCCAAGTGCTTTTAAATTTTCCCTGTGACTGTTGAGTTGTTCTGCTCCACCGGGCCCTTCAACCTCCCACCATCATTCAGTGGTGTAATTCTATTCAATAAATTACATCAAGCTAGTATAAAAGTGGAAGTGGAGGCTGTACGGGTGTATTAGATGCCTTCCCGTTGACAAAAAAAGACTCCTGTCTTCTTCTCAGGCACATCTGAACAGGTGGCAGTGGAAGTGCAGTTGTTTTGTGTATAAATCTGCATCAGAGGCAGAAGAAGGCGAGGACCATGTGCTCTGCTAGCTTAAGTTAACCCCAAGCGCTTAATGTTAGTAAGACTGCTAATTAGCTTTGTGTAACATGTGCCAGCTTCATTCAGGTGACACAGGGTTTTAACATAGTCTCAGTGGCACAACACTGGTAATCTGAGGATGCATCCCCATTTGATTCAAAATTTAGCCTTTTGTACAAGCGGCTGTTTTTCATTAGTCCACAACGTGAAGAAGTAGTTGCTAAATTACACTGAGTAGCATGATTTCAGGATTATCTTCATCTTTTTTTTTTTTTTTTCCTAAAGTAATTAATGTAATATTTCAGAAATATATTTTCTAGTTTCACGTCTTACTCTTGCCACATGCAGTGTCTTTCCGAGAGGGGAGGGGGCGGGGGCACTCAATCTTTAGCATTTGGTCAGAACAGTCAGCGATAACGTCACTCGTCACTGTGTGACCTTGTTGTAGCCCACAAAGCCTCCACCTGCTCTCTCACACAGGCTAATGGATAAAAATACCCAGCAGATCCCATACTCTCTGTCAATACAGATTCAAGGACAGCTGCTGACCACCCTGTTAACACAGGGAATGTACAAACAAAGACGAGGGAATACGCACATGCGCAAACGGAGACAGACATGTGCACCTTGTCGCCCACTGGAGCATCATACAGCATCCCTGAGGAGTATGAATATTGTGCACATTTTGGAATGAGCATTTTTCATTGGTGTTTTGTCTGCTCGTCAGGGGCACCCTTTCTTAGTCCCAGTTGGCACTGACACAGACATGCTGCAGCATTTGTGCTGAGCAGACAATATAATGCAATATATTGCCATTAGCTGATACTGCATTGTAGGCAACATGACCCTCCAACCTTCAGCAGTGGCTGTCTGACTCCCAGTGGTGTCTTTACCCTGTTACACTACTGTAGGCAATTTACCACTTCATTCCGCTGCCCAGTCCACGGCATTGTTCTCCAGCACTCAATGAAAATTGTTATTGCATCTGCAATGCAGACGTATGGTCTTTATCTGACAGCCAGACATCGATGAGACGACATTTAATGTCATGCGACGCTATATTAATGTCCAAAAGAACTGAGAAAAGGCACAACAGGATTTGTGCTGTCTCTGTGCTTGTTTTTAATAAAAGTGACATTTAGCTGTTGAACTTAATACTTTATTAAAAGAAGACTTGGAAGACATGACACGGTTTAGAAAATTAGGGCTCTAAATAGAATATTATTTTGAATTAAACACTTATTGGAAAATAGCCAAAAATAGTAAAAAGAAATTGGATTCCTTTTGTTAAGATTTGGTGTCGTTTCCTGTCTTCCTTAGTTGAATAAATGTTTTAATGTGATTATATTGTTAAAATTATGGAATTTTAATTATTACTAATTTATTACTTATGGTGGCTTGTCTTTTTTTAAATTTTGCTTCTTAGCCATAACTGACATTTTCTTTTTTCTTTTTTAAATTTAAAATCTAAAGAATTTCAAAATACTACTTGATTTGCATGTTTTCATGGTTTTAAAAGCCAAAATTTGTGTCATTTATTGTTTAGCTACACATATAGTCATATTTAAACGTGATAAAAGTTGTTTCAGTTTAAAAGTGTACGAATGAGTTGTAATTATTAGGCAGTTGGTTCGGAGTCATTTAACACATCTAACACATACTGACATAACAACTCAATAAATAAGTAATTCATTAAATATTTTAGTAATATATGCTAAAAATTCTTTAATTAATAGATGGTTTACTCAGATGGCTCCTGTATGCCATATAGTATCTGCCACGGGTTAGTGAGGAATAGGGGATGAGGGGCATGACCGAGATGGCCTCTTTGGACCTTGTGTGGACACTGAGATATCTAGCCAGTGTCATGTGAGGAATGCAAGCCTCACCCCAGCCTGACACATAAGACGACCCCTTCACCGCCTTGGTAACTGATGCTTCTCTCAATGGGGGGGCGGGGGGAGCGCATAGCAGGGCAAACCTGGAAGGGGTCAAAACTTCCAAGGAATGCCGTGGATCATGATGTGGTATGTGGCTACACAGAACTGATACCTGAATGACTGACTGAATAAGAGCAAGAATTAGAAGCATCCCCCCTCCCCTTTAGGAAAGATGCTATCTGATTATGTCTAAAATAAATTAAAAAGGGGAAAAAAAGAAGATGTGTTACAGTTCAAACAGCAGTTGCGAGTTGCATTCATGCATCGTAATTATGGTATCCAACCCTGATGGGCTCTTTTTGCATACTACATCTTTGTTGTCTGCTTCCAACCTTGAAGCGGTCGCAGTAAAGTTCACAGGGTGAAGGTATGGAGAGAGAAGCTCAGCCCGTGGTGACAAATGAGCGATTGTTCTAAAACTAGGTCGTCCTCGCTCCCAAGTCGTGGGGGATTAATTTGTGCTTTTTGCGGCTATTTTCTGAAACAGAGCAACAACAAATCCTCCCTGCGCAATGTGCTGTGTGATTAGGACAGCCTTTGCTTCTCTGACTGCCAGGGATCAAGATGGTAAGCATCTTAGACAGGGATAGCATAATGAGAGAGAACAGAGTTGCAGCTTGTCGCCTGCACATTTGAAACTGTAGTCATAATGGTCTGAAATTGCATTATTTTAAATCTCAAATGCAGATTTTTCTGGCATTTGTCAGCACTTTGTCAGCACTTTCCATGGAAAGTTTTGTTTCCAAAATGTAGAGGACAAAGATGAAGTCGATGATGATTAAGAGTAGGACTGCAACGGTCTTCCTGTAGTGTATTACAGTTACAAAAACTCATTCACATGGTTTTAGAATATAGGCGTTGACAAATTTTTATGGTCGATCATGGCGACTAATTAAGATGGTGGCGTGCTCGTACAGCTTGTCAGATTTGTACTCGGAGCACGGGTTGCTCCTCCAAACCACCACCCAGGACAGAATGAAAGATCAGGATTTGCCAAATTTCACAGCTTGCCAGTGAGATGTTGGTCACCGTGAAAACTTATTCAGACAAGTTCTTTACAAGTTGCCTGGCAGTGCTGATAGAAGTACATATGCTACACAGAAGGTGGCCAGCCTCATTTCTCATACTGCGCCTCTCTGTTTCTCTGTACATTGGCTTGATAACAGTCGCTAAGAAGGGGGAAAAAAAACACAACTGTTCATCATTCTCACAAATTTGTTACATTTTGGAGGCTAAATTAATAATCCAGTAAAATGTTAACAGATTATAAAGGTGTACTTCTACGTAAATTTGGGTAAGATGGTTAGTTAGTTTGATTACGACCAATATAGTCGTGACTCTTGCTTGACAACAAAAAATAAATTATTAAACCGTGTTTAGAAAATGACAAAAAATATTCTCAGATATGATGATTTTGCTTCTTTTTCTGGTTGATATTTATTTACATTCAACTTGGCATCATAGAAAACACAATTCATGTGTCACGATTCGAGAACAGCTTGTGGTTTATTTTTGATATTTAGCTTGGTAAAAGATTAACTGATTAATCAAAAAACAGTAATCCTCTGATACCAAATACTGAAAACGATTCAGAGTAGAATAGACGCTTGCTCCATCTGCTATTTGTGTAACGGGGGGAAATATGAACACAGAAACGATGCTGAAAGTTGCAGAAGAAGATTTTTCCAAACCCGCTCCTGACTGTCAAATATGCACTCTGCAAGCAGGGTTTTGCCCCACAGGTAAATGGCAGAAATGTGCTGTAGTACCTGAAAGATATCCTCAGAATGAAATGTGGAGCAATACAGACCACAAAAAAAGCACTTGACAGTTCTCTCAACATTTTTTGTTTGTTTTTGTATTTAAACAACATATTACACAACAATTCTTCCCTATATGGCATTTAAACAAAAGCATACAAACAAAATAAACTGAGGATCAATGTAAAACAATTTTCTAGTCGGAGACATGTACTAATGCTAACAGCTTGAAGATGTAAATGTTAACAAAGGCGACTCCATCATTAATTTACTGTGCTGGGTGACTCAGCAAAGCACCGAACCATAAATCGTGCGTCTGGTTTTATGGGTTTACAACATTTAATTGGTCGTTCCTTTCCAATATATCAACAAAGCATCACTATCTACAGTTTGCTCACTCTGTTGACACATGTAACCAGATTTTTTTTTCTCTCTCCCTATAATAACAAAAGCTCCTATCCATAGAGTTTGAAAGTTTGAATCATCTGCACATGTATTTATAACCAAAACTCTTATGTCATGGAGCTGTCTGAAATCCATTCCTTGAGAGAAATGAGCTGCCCTTCTAAGCTTCATTTGGGGTGGTTGGATAATCAGAAAAGTGTCGTCTTAAAAGAAGATATAACAAAGGGCAGCACCGCGGCCTAGTTTAAGATAAGTAAGGATAAAACTGTCATCATGAAATCATGCAAAGCTACTCTAAAAGGGCCCACGAATAAAAATATGAATCTGGAAATGAGAAAGACTAGGTTCCCCTTTTAAGAAGGACACTTCATCAACATGAATCTGTTCAAAAACTATCTGAACATCCATCAGGATACTCGGGCATCACAAATGTCCTTTACCTCTACCAGAGAATCTTTTGTTTACCTCTCCCAAAGTGCCTCATTGTTTTTGAAATGTTTCAGCCACTTTCTTTGATGTTTCTCTGCAGTGGGTGATGGATGAATGCAGAGGTCTGCCATTTGTGTCACAGTGAAAGGGCCTGACCAAAGGAGAGCTTCCTGTGTGCTGAACAGACACTGTGGTGTGTTAAGAGATAAGAAAGGTGGAGGTTTTCCGTAACTGTCGTTTACAGTGCAGAGCTATTTGAAGTCACCTAAAAGATATTGAAATCACAGTTTTAATCACTGATAACTGACTCATCTTTTATCATGCATGTGTTTAACATTCTGTTCTCCCAGCTTGTCAAATGTGAAGGTTTATAAAATTTTTCAGGTATCGTAATCAAAACCAAACATTAGTCAGGTGAGTCACTAAAATACCAGAGAACGTCCTTCGCCAACGTCAAATGACTTATTTTTATTTATTTTCTATGGAGTTACCCAGATCCATGTTAAAATTTAATGGGCGCTTCTTTTGCCCATTCTGCACCTGTGATATCAGTTTAATGAAGTTTGGCGTCTTTGTTTTTGAGAAAACCCTCCTGACAGACAACAAAAAGAACCAGTGACACGCCTGCTCTTTCACTCTGACGAGGAATGAGCTCATTCATTCACAATGAGGTCACGAGATGGTACCTGATGTGGTAAAACCTGTCAGAAAGGAATTTGCTCTGTCAGAGACGTTCAGACATGCAAGTGCATAAATTAGTCCTTTAATTGACTTGTTGATTAACAAAAAAAATAACTAAATGTTGTTATTTGTTGTTGCCAAAGACGTGAGGTTGATATCAAGGAAATCCTGTACGCACTACCGTCTCGGGCTATACATAGTTTTGTGTCTAAAATGAATAGTGTTTTGCTTTCCCGTCACTCGTGTCATGTGTGTTATGCAGCAGAGCAATTCTATTACCCCTCAGGTCACCGATACAGCTGTTTCTTGGTATTATCTTTTTCCTATCGTATTGCATTTTTGTTTTTACTGCAACCTCCAGTTGTTTTAGGTTATGGGAAATCTCAGTGAACACAATACAGGAAAAACATCACAACTTCCTTGACCTCCCTCTGCACACTGAATGCTTTGCCACTCAACAGGCTGGCAACAGGCCCGACAGTGCACCCTTTCCCTTTGGGGCCTAACATAAGGGGCGGAAAATGGAAGCTGCTGTGTGTGTGTGTGTGTGTGTGTGTGTGTGTGTGTGTGTGTGTGTGTGTGTGTGTGTGTGTGTGTGTGTGTGTTTTTGCAAGCCTAAAACTAGGAAGACAAGGCCTGCTATTGTTTAATTTGTATCCTGGAG
>VURO01010704.1:0-13955 GCA_015108175.1 Pelvicachromis taeniatus
CGCCCGCACCCCCCCCCCCCCCCCCCCCCACACACACACACACACACACACACACACAAACATTATATTGTCACCCCTTCACTCATGTACCGAGACTTGCTGTACACCCCGACAAAGCTGCAGGAGCCCTCACAGAGCACTGTAAATGTAAGTACTGTGCAACATTTACCTTTTTCTGATCATGACCTGTGCATTAATAAGCTGCAACCTCACAGTGCTGTTACAGTAGGAAGGCTGAATTAGCAGGCAGAAATGTGCTGACGAAATGTGATGCTGACCTTGCTGTGAGGTTGTTTCACAGTTGAAGGTTTGGACACACACAGGCTTTTTGTCAGTTAAACACCTCCTCCCAAGTGGTGTAACACAGTGGACCGCCGTCCTTTTTACTCCTTAAATAAAGCTTTGTACGGTTGCAATATAAGGTAAGCAACATCTTCTAGAGTTGGATAAATATTTTGCACATCCTGCTTGAACGAAACTGTATTTTTCTCGATAACGATCACAAACTCTGAACATAACAATTCTTATGGCGCATTTATGCTGCAGTCATGGTTGAGATGGCAAACAGAATTCACATTAGTGACAAATGAATTACCTTCTGTTATACCGCTGGACTTTTTCCAGCGATTGTTTCAGAATATAATGACTCAAAAAGCTGCTCATGGCAGATTCTGATGCAGCAGCTACTGAAAGTGAGTTGATTTAGATGGGCCAGAAAAGAATTTTGCTTCAAAAATATTAATTTATATGCATTTAAATACTGGCATCTTACCTCTCAAGCTAACTGTTTATGTGTGTTTGCTTTTCTTTAGTGTTTTTGTCATTTATAGGCTTCAACCATATTTTTGTTTATCTTTCTGTCCATTTGTTTTTGAGCACGTACTTCAGACAGAGCTACTGGAAACACTGCATGCCTGCTTGTCCAGTAAAGCTGCTTCTAACTCTCCATTTCAGACCATTTGGAGGTGCATGAAAATATTCACACAGCAGAGAGAGAGAGAGAATGAGGTCGCCCTATTTCCCAGCAAGATCTGTGCTTTTCCACAAAGAGCCGAACGGAGTGACGTACAGAGTCCCAGCTCTGCTCTACCTGCCCCGCTCCAGATCCTTTCTGGCCTTCTGTGAGGAGAGGCTGAGCCCGTCTGACTCTCAGGCTCACCTGCTGGTCGTGAGGAAAGGCACTTTCTACAGGAACTATGTGGAGGTCAGTGAAGCTCACTGCTCACTGGCTCAGGGCTGCACAATTAAAACTTGTGCACATATAAATACTGTAGCTTGTGTAAATTTTTACAATCAAAAGTTTGCTAAGAAGTACTTCTAAAATCCATAGCCTAACATAGGCATAAGAGTAAACAAATGTAGGAAGAATAGGTAAATATTTCAACAGGTATAATAGGAAAAATACCAACTTTACAAAGTAACAGTGAGGCGGGAAGAGTTTGACAGTCTTGTTTTAGATCAGGGGTCGTCAACTATATTTGTCAGAGGGCCAGAGTTTTACCAGACAGTCTCTGTGGGGGGCCAGACCCCCAAGGAGAAAATCAAATAAAAATTTAATTTTGGCTTAACATTATGTTTAATGTTTATACTTCTTCCATTTCATTACAAAACTGAAGGCATTTGATTCAGGCTCCCATCACCTATACCACAGTCAACCACTAGGAGTGATAGATATTTTGCCTCAACAATTAGGCTAAGTCAACTTTATTTATAGAGCACTTTTAGTTGCTTTAAAAGTGTAGACCACTATTTTCTTTTTGATCCTCACAATTTTGGATTTCCAGTCGCGGGCCGGATTGAACGGCTCAGCGGGCCGGGTTTGGCCCGCGGGCCGCCAGTTGATGATCAGTGTTTTAGATTCAACAAGCAGGTAAATCAGACTCTAAACAACAGTTTTAGAGCACATATAATACCTTAATGTATTCAGTGCAAACATAAGTGGTTATACAGTAAAAAATAAAATATGATGAAAATTTTATTAAAGTATTTTCAACAAGTGTAGCTGATAAATAAAAAACACAACATAATGAACAATAGCAGACTGAACAGACAAGTAAAATCAAACAGACGTAAGAGGCATCGTTTCTTTTGTCTCCTGTGATTCTTCTGAATCGTCGTTTGTCTGCAGTGGGAGGACATCCGTGTCCTGGGCACTGCTTTCCTGCCAGGCCACCGATCCATGAACCCATGCCCGGTCTACGATGAGTTCACGGGCACTCTCTTTCTGTTCTTCATCGCTGTTCTGGGTCACACCTCAGAGTCCTACCAGCTGGTGACGGGGAAGAACGTGACCAGACTGTGCTACGTCTCCAGCACTGATGATGGCGACACCTGGAGTCCCGTCACTGACCTCACCAAGAAGGTCATAGGAGACACTATTAAAGGTGAAGCTCATTTTTAAATGGAAGAACATTGTGGTACTCTGTTCAGTTAAATTGTAAATAGTCTCTTTGTCTTTGACAAAAAGATCTAAATAAGGTTCACAAGATAACAAAAGTCCACAGTCCTAATAGTTTCACTGCTTCCTTCCTGGCAGAATGGGCCACCTTTGCTCTCGGCCCGGGCCACGGCATCCAGCTGAAGTCAGGCCGTATACTCATTCCTGCCTATGCCTACCACATCGAGTGCAAAGAGTGCTTCGGGCACCTGTGCCAAACCACTCCCCACTCCTTCTGCTTTCACAGCGACACCCACGGGAGAACCTGGCGCTTTGGAGAGGCGGTCCCAGGGCCAGAGACTGTGGAGTGTCAGATGGTGTCTGTGGACGAAGAGGATGGGACTAACGTGTTGTACTGTAACGCTCGCAGCCCTCTCGGGTACAGAGTGCAGGCCCTCAGTCTGGACGATGGAGCCGTGTTTCAGGAGGGGCAGCTGGTGCAGAGGCTGGTGGAACCTCGAAATGGTTGTCATGGGAGTATTATTGGATTTCCTGCCCCATTAAATCTGTGTCAGAGTCTTAGCTACGACTTACAGCAACCTGTACGGCTCTCCAGACACTGGACGTCCTGCACCACAGAGTCCAGTGTCTCCACGTCGAGTACCAGCTCTGTAGCCTCTTCAGTGTCAGCAAACGGCTCCAGCACCGCTAGCTGCATCTCACCTTCTCATAAAGCCCCTCCAGATTTCCTGACTCCCACCTGGGTAGTATATTCCCACCCGACATGGACGACTGCACGCAAAAACTTGGGCTTATTCCTCAGCCTTTTCCCCCGTGATCCAGACAGCTGGCGTGGCCCCTGGGTGATCTATGATGGGCCGAGCGCTTACTCTGACCTGGCCTACCTGGAGCTGTCACCCTCACCTGGAGCCCCACCTGCTGTGGCCTTCGCCTGCCTGTTTGAGTGTGGTACGAAAACAGCTTACGACGAAATCTGTTTCAGCATCTTCACCCTCTACGAGCTCATCGACAATCTGCCCTGGGACATTCGGCTGGAAACAAAGAACGAAGAATACAGACGACAGCAGGGGAGGAGCTGCAGACGTGATGCTCAAAGTGCAGCCGTTTCACAACAGGTGACTCCTGTGAAGAAGAGGAGGAAGAAGAGCGGGCTGGCTGAGATGTGCTCTGTGTCTTAATTTAGATTTAAAACTTGTGATAGTTATTTGTCGTCCATAAACACTTTCCTATATCATGCTTCACTTTCTTGTTTAGACTTGTGCAGACTCAAATGTTCACGGGTTTCATAAAATTCACATTTTGACACCAATATAAAGCAAACACTTCACAGAAGCGCCTCAGATCTGCAAAAGGAGAATAAAATGCTAAAGACATCGCTCAGTTTTCCCCATCCCTCCACCACTGTGCATAACAGCTGGCATGAGATTTTTGGTTTTGTCCAAATGTGGTGCTGTGTATTATGATCAAACATCTCCAAGCACATGGCAGCTTTGCAAACCTAAGCTATGCTGCCATGCTCTTTTTAGAAACAAGAGACTTACTCCTGGAAACCCTTTCAACCGAGCCGTACTGTACTTAGTCTTTTTCTTATTATGTAATCATGAACTTTAACATTTAACATGCTAACTTAGGCCTGTAGAGTCTGAGCAGTAGCTTGTTGCTCAATCTGAACTAGGGGTGAAACGTAATTCCTATGCAAGTAGTGAAGGTGTCCTTAGTTTGTGACAGGACTGCACAGATTCCTGTGAAAGCTTTCTTTTTCACAACCGTATGTCCAAAAAGGTGTTTTAGAAGAGTAACCACGACCTTTGAAATTCCCTTCTAAGATAAGATGTTCAACAGACTCCTCAGTGTCTCAGGTCATAACTGTCACTTGCATAAAAACTAAACATTTAAGTTCAGGGCTGAAGTGTTGGACTGACTGACACAGAGAAGGTGAAGTGGTCACTGAGCTATAGTCCACCATATTTTCCATTACACCGTGTGCACAAGTGACAAGCTAGATTTTTCTGATGTGTCATGTTTTAATTTAGAGGTGTGCAATAAAAATCTTTCATCTACTTTCATCTAAATTGTGTTGTTTTTGTTGCAATCTTCCCAGAACCAGACATTTTCCTCTGCTGTCCGGTGGGAGTGGGTTGTTTTTCCCAGTCAATAGAAAATTAATATGCAACCATTATCGTTCATTTACCGTCAGAAAACTGAGTATTTAAGAATGGCAGTTGTTGAAAAGCAGCATTTAATTTTCCACTTCATTGACTAATCTGTGAATAAACACAATGTGTCAAAAGGGAGCCAGAGCTTTTAGATAGCAAACCCAGGAGCTAGAACATGTTATCGAGGTTGTTCCTCTGAATTAGTGTCAGATTATTCTTCGCAACAGTCCATTTTGTCCCGCAGCTGTGTGTCCAATCTGTTCCTTTTCCTCTCCCAGTCAGTTAACAGGATAAAAGTCGGCAGAAACAATCTTACAGTGACGTCCGTGGGCACGTCCCAAGTGACCCGCTGGCACGAGTGTTTTGTGAACTACGGCTTTCAAGGTCAATAAGAGCATTTGTATTATTTTTTTTTAAGAACTTATTGTTCACAAAATGTGAAATACAGACCACAGTCTTAAACTTTTGTCAGTTTTTCCTTTGGCAAGCTGATAATGGGCAGAAACATGTTTAATCTGGCAAAGTAAAAGTCTTGCTCCTCTAAATTTAAAATGACAAACAGCAACCCAGCACCAGGCTCTCTGATTAATCACACCTGCAGCTCTAATGCAACAATTGTCACATAACTGCTCACGTCTGCTTGTCAGTGTGTTTGAACATCTCAGTGCTGACAACTGAGCCGCTTGAGACCACAGCAGATAAAGTGGAGCTGTTTGTTTGGTTACAGATTGCTGCAGGAAGACGACAGGATCTGGACAGTCTCTTCTCTCTGCTTCCTCCTCCTCTTTACATAACTCCACTCTCACAGGAGGGTCATTTCCCCGCCTGCTCTCTTCCACTGCAGTCGCTACTGGTTTTCTCACAGCCTCCGTGTGAAATAATGAGGCTCGTCGTCGTTTTGGCTGTGTTAATGGGGGTAAGTGGGAGCCCATACATGACAGTCAGCCCTCAAACTGCCTCAGCGGATACGTCGGCTCATCCTAACAGCATACCTGAGACGGTGGATGAATCTGGGCAGGTGAGGAACAACCTGGTGGACAGCTGTTGTGCCGTGGTTTGTGTTGCTTAGTAGCTGGATTTGAAGGGAGGGATGAAATGTTTCTAAGATATTATTGTGAAATGACTGACACACAGACTCTCGCAAATACACTTGAAGGTAATACGTCTTTGTTGCAATCGTTATAACATAAAGACCTTTCTGTACATAGTACAAAAGCCATTATAAGCTCAAGTCAAAACTCTGAGCTTAAACACTGTCTGCAGACTCGACTGTTGCTAAAATGCGGGTAATAAATAGTCTTTCCACGTGAGGCAGACACTTAGGAGAGGGGATTAAACAACTAAAGGAAAGTAAAATCTTGTTATTTGTGTAAAGCCGTGGTTGACGATGAGGAGAAAATGATGAGAGTTCAGCTCTTCCACTTGTTCTTCTTCGCTGGCAGCCGTCCTGTAGCCTCCAAGTATTTGTGGATGAGTTCTTCTTGTGTGGCGGGCAGGCAGGGCTCATATCTGCTGTACTCCATGGTGTACTCTCCTTTCCCCTGAATAAACAATGACACAACATGTTAGCAATTCAACTGTTGTTGTACAAACCATGTCTGACACATCTTCAATCCATCTGATTTTTCTCACTAAAATCTCTCCAGTTGCCACAATCCAGGACCTGATAACACAATCGACGCACTCATCCAAGAAGCCTCTAGTTTTTACTTTGAACTTCAGCTGTAGGCTATCAAAGTAGCACAAATGGGTTACATAGCAGGCGGAGGCGTCAGCAGACTGCATTCTGTATACTATTGGCATGCGTGTTCGAGCCTCTGATTAGGGCACCAACTCTGATCTGATTGTTCTTGATGAAAATGTGACTGGACAGAAGTCCTGAGATCAGGAGCTCCAATCATTGTTATGGCACCACCCCACCCTGCAGCTGGTTCAGCAGAAAGATGCCCCCCACCCCTCCACACTGCCAGGGTAGTGCAGGCCATCCTGGATGAGGAGCATATCCTTGACCAGCATTATGTTATAATACGTTTCCTGTCGAGCATGACTGGGACATGCAGGATCGGCATGCTGATCAGAGGCAACCACAACAGCTGCAAACGTCCAGGAATGGAGGTCAGTTCTTCGACAAAAGATCTGAATACTTAGTCTGTGTACAGACGGGTGACCACTCTCACCACATCCACGGGAGGTTTTACCTCATAATAAACACCTTACATATGGTCTATAATATCATTTGAAAAACAAACTTGAATTGAACTCAGTCCTTGAATACTTAACACTACCTCACTGTCAGGTTTTGCATGTTTTTGAACTTACTTCAGTACAAGAGCGCAGCTCTGTGGCGTAGCCAAACATATCATTTAGTGGGATCTGTTGGAACAAACAGGATGACATTAGTGTTAAAGGGGGTAAAACTGTACATAAGCACTGTATGTTAATATTTACTGGACTTACATCAGCATAAAGACTGAAGTATCCTTCACCCCCATCCTGTCCTGTGATGACGCCGTGGCGGCGGTTTACTCCAGCAATGACGGTTCCTTGAAACTCCTGGGGTGCAACGATTTCCACAGACATGATTGGCTCCAGGATGAGTGCATTGGCCTTTTCCATAGCTGTGGAGAAAACGATGAACCCAGAGGCAACATAAACCTGATTGTTTTATTTTTTTCAAACAAATCAGACACAAATGGAAAACCAAACGGAAGGACGTTCTCGCCTTGTTTTACAGCGCCCTCCCCTGCGCGGATGAAGGATAACTCATTGGAGTCGACCATGTGGTGCGCTCCGTCTTCCAGGAGGAATCTGACTCCTGAGATCTTGTGCCCGCTCAGAGGGCCCTTCTCACAGGCTTCCCTGAAGCCCTGCAGCACGATGGGGCAAGGAGGGAGAAAATCAAGAATTTGAATTTGGAATTGCTTCCAAGTTTAAAACTTGACAAGTGAAAGTGTGTGCATGCCTTTTCAACAGCTGGCACAAACTGCTTTGGGACGTTGGTTCCAACAGTTTGATCTTCAAACTCCAGTTTGGTGTAATGCTCTGACTCTAGAGGCTCGAGGACTCCTATGACTTTACCGTACTGCCCGGAGCCGCCACTCTGCTTCTTATGGGTGAAGTCAAATCTGCGAGAGAGTTGAGGGACCACTCGTTAACGCAGAGCGACACAACAGGAAGTAGATCAGCCAAATGGATGCACCAATCAAATTAAAGGACTAACATAACCAAAAATACTCTTAGGAAACTAAAGTAGGCTTTAAGTCCTACAATGTTTAAACGGTAATGCAGAAAAGTGCTTAAATGTATAACGTTTTATTTTGGATTTATATCAAAATATTTGCATATCCTAGGCTGTTTTAATGAGGAAAGTTAAGATTAAATAGTCAGTATTTCTGATGATTGATGAAAATGTATTTATAAATTTAAACATGTTAGTTTGGGATCTTTAACTTACTCTAAATATAAGATAGTACCAATACCCAGTATACTTAATCTCCAGCTCTATCCACTAAAATGTGAACATTTCCTTCATATTTTAACTAAAGCTGAAACTCTTCATTACAATATAACCAAATCTGGCCTATTTTATTAAGCTGCAAACATTTGCAGAGGTCTGTTAGCTTTAAAGCGCTTTTCTTTTTTAAGTCAGGAGGGCGTGTTAAAAAAGGGCTCTGTCTCTTTAAAAAGGGGCAGTCCTCAGTGAACTGCTGTTAGAGGAAGTGGGAAGTTATCTTTCCATTTGCGTGCGGAGCAGCTGACTCGGAACACCGACTGGGTGGAGAAAAACATTCCAGTTGGCAGAGATTCACTCCCCACTTTAACTCAGTTTGTGACACTTCACAGCTGTGTATCACTTCACCCTGTAAGGAAACACATGGTTTCTTTCCTGCCTTGCTCAGTGGCTGTTGTGTGCAAGGCTGTGTCTACACAGCTGCTCACACCTAAAGATCAAAGTCCTCCAGGAACAGGAAGACCTGCACAATGAATCATCATCTGTTCTCATTCACTCTTTTCCCCCTCTCCCTCCACTTTCTATCCACAGATAGAGGCACAGACAGAGGAGGGAGCCGAAGAGGATGTGATGGCAACTGGCGAGCTGAACCCAAATCACTACCCTGCTCGGAGGGCAGCTCAGGTGGTCCAACACTACCTCAACACCCGGTACGGTTCACCATTCAGGCTGATCGGAGTGCAGACGGTCCACAGTGGGAATGCAGAGGTCAGCTGAACTTCAACACTGAAATATGTGAATATGCCACCATAAATAAATAACCCAGTAAATTCTCACTTTGGCTTCCAATTCTCCTTTCAGGATGTGGAAGACACTGGAAGAAAGTATCAGCTGGAGCTCTCGGTGAATGATATCATAAGCAATGTAGGACTTTTTTTTTTTTTGGCAGCTTCTTAAGTACCACAAAAAGTAATGATAAACCCCTCAAATTAGGGTGGATGTAATCTGAATGTCTTCATCCACCCTCAAACACAAGAGTTATCCGTGTTTGCTGCTGCCTGTTGAAATTTCCTTTAAATAAATCTTAGGTACAGTAAACAATCTCACAACGTCCGGCTTTAGTGTGAGCAGGACTGACAAGAATGACTAAACAGCCAATAAGAGGCGGCTTATGTTAGTTTGTATGACTGTGTGGTGCAACCTTGACTCATCTGGGCTACATCTACCTCCCATTTCTTGCTCACTAAGAATGCCTTTACTATTTGTTTTCTCTAACTTTGTTTTGTTTAACTCCCTCAGACTACACAGACTTGCTCTGCAGAGCTTTTCTTTCCAAAAGGAAAAGGGCAACAGCCACCCGAAGTCAAGGCCTTGTGTGAGGAGCTCCTTAAAATCGACATTAAAGCTCAAGAAGAGGCTCTATACCAAAAATACAAGACCCACCAAACCCTGATGTCTGCACAGTACTTACCAGGTAAGTCCAATAAAACTGTGCATACTACTGCAGTTCCACCCAATCAACACTGAAAGTCAGATATTGCACAACATGTGCGTTCAGACTTTCAACATTGTCTGTGCTGCGGTGTTCCTCTAAACACTGACAACATAAGTGTTGCCATCATGAGCACACGCGGGATACTTAAGACATGAGAGATGTGACGTAACTGAGAACTGTAAACTCCCCTCAGATAGCCACGGTCGCATCGAGCCCGACATGAAGCCTTTTTGGCACCTGGGCATTCTGGCCTCCAGCTTCATCATGCTGAAGGAATCCACTGAAAACACTCTGTACAACGTGGCTCAGGTGGCCAACATCACTCAGCTGGTAGGTGCTTTTTATCGGCTGTATTGTTGAGAAGTCAGGTTAATTGCTCCAATACTGGAGCTGAAAATGATCTTGTTGGAAAAGAGCTGCTGCAGGCCAAACGTGCATTTTATTTATTTATTTTTAACAAATGCTGTGTGAGCGTATTATAAGAAACTGATCATTTCCCCCCTTTTTTAAGCCCCATGTCTGCATGATTTGCTGAATACATTCAGATTTTCAGTAAAAACTTAAAACTTAAAGTTTTGTTGGTCATACGAACAAATTTATTAGGCCTTTAAAATTCCTACTGGTCTCTTTTTGTTTCCTGCAGACAACTGAGGAGGACCAGCTGGAGTTCGACTGTCACACACTGCTACATGACATGGTGTCCCAGGTAAACGCTTGAATAAAAATGTCCATTAAAAACCCTCAAATGCTCATAAGACACTTTTTATAATCCTAATCCTCCCAATCGATTTGGTACTTGTGGTGTGTTGCAGTAGATTAAACTTGTACCTTACTGATCTGACAAACATTTGCACTCATGCTAAACTTTGCTATTCCATCTGAGCCACATTTTTGCATCCAGAGATCTCGCTGATCTGACATTTGTCTTTGCCGATGCAGGAAATCATTCACTGGAAGATGCTGTTCACCTGGTCTCCTGCAGAGGGGGTTAAAGTGCTGCAGATGAAGCGGCTGCCTCACCGCCATGAAAGGGAAAAATCTCCAAAGACGAACTAAACTGCAGGCGCTTGTCACTCACAGCCAAGACCACATATTTGTCCTCACATCTTGTGGGGTCGAATATTGGAGCATAAATGTTTTGTGTGTTTGTTTGTTTTTGTTTTATCTTTTTTGATAATGATGATGCTACAAACACTAGGCACAGATTTACTGCTGAAACCTAGAATTTACGCTCTTAAATGTTTGTTTAACTCATTTATAAGTATATGATATACTGAAATTGTTTTAAATGTATGTGTGCGTCAATGTCTAGCTTAAATAAACTGTTTATAACGACAAAGTAGTATTTGGCTTGTGTTTGTAAGGACAAAGACGATCAGGACTTACGGTACGGGGGTGGTGATCGTCTCTCTGAAAGCCACTTTGGGTTTTCCCATCACACAGGGACAGTTGTATTCCCTCTCCATCCTCTGACAGAAAAAGAGGAAGAGCAAAAATAAACTTGGATTAGATCATAAAGGTTACTTCAGAACAGAGATCTGTTAATTTGCAGAATTAAAGCCTTCATGGAAATACTACTGGAGTACTTTATATGGGGGGAGAGCAGCAGCTGTCCCCCTTCAAAACGCCACGATTTAAAATTAGCCTGAGATAAAGCAACACTGGTGAGACCCAACGTACAGTGGGGGGAAATTATGATTCCCCCACTGAAATTATTAGTTTGCTCACAAAGAAATTAGCTCATTTTTCTAGTAGGTTCATTTCAAAGGAGAGAGACGGAAGATCAAAAATTAGTTACATAAAAGTTAGAAATTGATTTGAATGTCCTTGAGTGAAACAAGTATTCGATCCCCTTCAACCACAAACTGGGCACACAGATTACAATCAATCAATTACATACTCCTGATATCAACTTGTGTGTCTAAAGCATACCTGTCCACACAATCGGTTTCTTTCGTGTGGAGTGTGGACCTGCACGAGGCTGGACCAATCCAAGACTGTTTGTTTCTTTTTAAGTGAGCAAACTTACAAAACTCAGCAGGGAGATCAAATAATTATCCCCACGTTATATAATGGATTTGGATGAAGTGTCCCATGAAAGCTACATTAAACGTGCAACCTGTCTAAGCGAGTACCTGTGAGTAGATTTCCAGATGCAGCTCGCCCATGCCTGAGATGATGGTTTCCTTGCTCTCAGTGTCATAATGCACTCTAAACGTCGGGTCTTCTCTGGTGAAACGGTTGATCCCTTTGGAGAATTTATCCAGGTCGTTCTGTTCAGTTGCACGAGAAGTATTAATAATAAGAGGGAGGTGCATTTAAGACTATAGTTATAATTTCAGGCACTTCTTTCAGGTTAAACTGAGTATTTGTACCTTGTTGGCTGGCTTCATGGCCATGGAAATAACAGGTTCGGGGATGTGAATGGACTCCTGTGGGTGTTAAAAATTTACATCGAAGGAAGATGCTTCTTATTAGCCGCAAAAACAATTTAAAAAGAAGCAGGTTTCTTCCTCTTTCAGGTGTCTTTTGCTTCTTACCATGGACAGGTTAGCAGTAATCTTGGATGTGAAAGTGTCTCCGCTGGCACAGTCGATTCCAAACAGGGCGCAGATATCTCCCGCATAAACCTCATCCACATCCTTTCAAAGCAGAGAGAGCAGAGAGGATTGATTGTTTTTAATAATAATGATAGGAATGACTAAAAAACAGTTTCACATCTTGTTTTGATAGAAGATGGGTGCAAACATGTTGTTTTGGTGTCACGGGGGATGTGGTTGATATCTACACACTTGATTAAAGCCAAAAAGAGGAACCCAGTCTTTCTAACCAGTCATGCTCTGCTGTCCAAACCACAGACAAAAAACTGTGACCTCTCACAGCCTTCTGACGCAATGCCGGTTTGCTCTTACCTCCATCTGATCAGCATGAAGATGGACGAGCCTCTGAATTCTGACTTTCTTGCTTGTGCGCGTGTTGTAGATATATTCTCCCTTCTTCAGAGAGCCCTGATACACTCGTATGTACGTCAGCTGACCGAACCTCCCGGCCTGTTAAAGAAGGCAGAGCATGACAAACTGTGTCTCAATTGCGCAAAAGTGAAGAAATGGAGAGATTACAAGGACACAAGACAGAACAGATGTTCTCTGTCAAACTGACTCACCTCCAGTTTGAAAGCCAGACCAACATAGGGGTTCACAGAGTCTCTCGTTGGGTCCATTTGAATCTTTTTGGTTGCAGTCGAATCTCTATCAGAGTGGAAAAAACAGCCAACGTTAGTGGAAAAAACAAAACAAAACATTTTAATCTGATACGGATTTAAATCTACAGTTTCAGGACACTTTGCGTGCAAACTGACGTTCGTCTTCATACTCACTCTTCATTGAGGATGGCATAGTTTTTCACTTCACTGGGGTTGGGCAGGTAATCCAGGACGGCGTCTAGTAGAGGCTGGACGCCTTTGTTCTTCAGCGCTGTTCCCACCAACACTGGGGTGAAGAGACGCTGCACCGTAGCCCGACGGATTGCTGCCTGGAAGGCAGTGAGGTAAAAACTGGTATGAATGGCCCGGTATGAGTAAAAAAATTAATGCTTGGACACTGCTAGCATAGTGGACAAGTTTTTGACGGGGCTCCCACACAAACGTAAAGTAGAAGATGAAGCATCGCCATATATGCTTCCAAACCAACTTCCTTCCAAGCCAAAGACTAGAAAATACGATGTAGCATATCTTGCCTTTGGCTTCACCTGCACAACAGTGGTGCCAAGGTATGTATCCCCGGCAGAATTTGTTTCCCCTGCGATTTTGACGCGCTGGGCTGTCAAAATCACGGACAAACAGTATCCCACATTCCTGGCTTTTAGTTCACAAACACTTCTTATAATGACTAACTACTCCTGAAATGTTGTAGATGTATTGATAGCAGTGTTGAATATTATTACACAGTAAAAAAACCAAAAAAAAAACCAACAACAAAAAACCAAAAAACAAAAACAACTACAGTGGAACCCCAGGTTACGAGTTTAACCCGTTCTAGAACCAAGCTCGGAACCCGATTTGCACGTAATCCGATCAAATTTTTCCCATTTAAAATAATGGAAATGAGATTAATCCGTTCCAGCCCTCCCAAAAAGTCCCCAAAATATCATAAATAATGGAAAAATACATGTTTTTAAATAAGAAACAAACATCAAAATACTGTATTAGTAAATATAGTTAAATAAAAGATAAACCAACTTAAGCAAATATAACCTTACCTTGGCGGCAGTTAACGCAAAGTTAACCTTTGCAGATACCGGAGGGCGGCTGAGGAGGGAGGGAGAGAGGAGGCACGATACGTACGGTATACGTACGGTACACGTACGGTAAAACTAAAACAACACTTTCTTAAACTTCAAACAAAACTAAAATTGCACTTTCTTATGTACGTACGGATGTGAGCCAAGCAGGTGTCA
>VURO01010707.1:1636-19910 GCA_015108175.1 Pelvicachromis taeniatus
TAAATTTTAAAAAAAATTTAAATAATTTTTTTTTTTCTTTTAAAAAAAAAAAAAAAGATTTTCTTTTTTTTTTTTTTTAAATTTATTTTTTTTTTTTTTTTTTTTTTGGATTGTGCATGACTACCTTTTATTTTGGGGTAAGCTTTTTCTTTAAGTTTTCCTATTTTTACCCTCCTCTCAACCTGCTTCTCTTCAATCATTTCCAGCTGGTGAAGATGGGTACGCCATAGACATTTTCTCCTTTGGAATCTGTGCTCTGGAGGTAAGCGAGAAGTAAATCTGCCCGATTTCCATCTGTGTGTGTGTGTGTGGCTGTTTCTCTTGACAGATTATTTGTGCCCCTACAGATGGCTGTACTGGAGATCCAAGCCAATGGAGATAGCGCTGTGTCCAAGGAGGCCATAGTCAATGCAGGTCAATCTCTGGAAGACCCTCTCATGAGAGTAAGTCTCAAAAATACTTCATGCTCAGAAATATACACAAGAACAGCTGCGGAAACATGTAGGAAACACAAACTGTCCTGCACTACTCTAGCAACACTTACTCACACTGCCATCCCTCTAGGTTTATTCAGACCACACAGTGGCGCTCCGTCAGTAAAATATGCCAGAAAGAACACAGTAATGCTCAGTAAACTGGGTCACACTTTACAGTTGCCTGGTTATGTGTTGGATTTACTTGCTTACTGCTTCTGCAGGAGTTCACCCAGTCTTGTTTGCATCACGACTCCAAGTTCCGTCCTACAGCTCACGACCTCTTGTTCCACCGAGTCTTGTTCGAGGTCCACTCGCTCAAACTGCTCGCCGCCCATTGCCTCATCAACAACCAGTGTGAGTTTCTCTCTTAGGTACACTGCATAGATTGTTTCAGCTCCTTGTGCGCGTCAGATTTCTATAGTAACGGCCATACTTGTGCTGCATTTACAGACTTGCTTCCAGAGAACTGTGTGGAGGAGAAAACCAAGTCATTTGACCCCAATGCTGTCATGGCAGAGATTAAACATGAAGACAGACAGGGAGTTCAGCTCAAGTAAAAATCTTATTTACACCTCGAATTTTTCGCTGTCTGCCAGAAAGTCAAGTCAAGATCAATGCTCTGTTCTCTTTTGTGTCCCCTCTGCAGGTATTCCCACGTGTCCCCTTTGGAACTTGACAAGTTTCTAGAGGATGTCAAGTGCGTGTTACTGCAGTGCTTTACTTTCTCACTTTCTCAGTGCTTTTACATTTAAAGTTTACCACCTTGGCCTTTCCTCTCTTCAGGAATGGAATCTACCCGTTGATGAATTTTGCCTCAACGCGGCCTCATCCCGTCCCCCGAGCGCTCTCCTTGTCTCAGGAGCAGGTTGAAGCGGTCAAGACGCCGACTCCTGAACCCCAGGAGACAGAGACAAGGAAGGTCGGCCTCTTTGATTGAACAACAGCAGTGTTAAATGCACAGAGTGGCTGGCTACATCTCTAGAGAATGACTCTGTGTTTACAGTAGACTTTCAACAGTATGTCCGGGATGTTGCGCCACATTAGATATTTACGCATGGAAATCTCCTCATATTTGTTGTTGCCCGCATCTGATTTCGGTGAGACCGTCACCGTGTAGGCAGCTTTAAAGGGGAACAAATCTTGACTGCATGCATTTAAATCCAGTACTAAGAATGCATCAGGAGCAGCTTTTCAAATTAAACAAATTAAGCAACTGGGGAGCGTTAGACAGTGCGCTTATGTGAACAGCAGCTCGGTCAAACCCGCAAAACAATGTCACACCACAGTGTGATAGTAGCAGTGACAACTTGTGTCCCTTTGATTAGGATTACTTTTGATTATTTCAGAGCACACCATATGAGCATGAGTCTATCTGAATATCAATGAGAAATGTCTAATTCAATATGCTTTAGGTTCTTACCTTAGATGGTGTCCCTGTTTAGCATCACGTGTGTCAGTGCCAAGTATGTTGGGAAAGTGTTAGCAAAAGTTGGATTACAAAAGCTTTGTGCTGCCCTTTGAGTTGTTGTGTGTGTTGCTTGTGTAGGATAAGCACCTGCAGGTGTCTATGCAAGTCTCTCTATTATTACAATAATAGCAATTTATTATCACTCCAAACACCTTAAATATTTAATACTTTGCTTTGCTTTCATGTTTCAGTGCTTCTTATTCTGTTGTCATTGCAGGTAGTTCAGATGCACTGTAATTTGGAGTCAAATGAAGAAGGGACCAAAACTCATGTGAGTCAGATAGTGTTGCAGGTACTTTGCCCGTTTCAGTCTAAAAACCTTAGCTGGGCTCCTTAAAGATGAATCGTATTGCAGCGTTGTTTTAGCAGCTCTGCATTTCAGTCATTCAAAATGGATAAATATGAATTCAGTTTGACTTTAATTGAACCTTTCGGTGTCTCCTTAGCTCTCTTTGTTTCTGAAGATGGACGATAAACTTCACAGGCAGCTCAGCTGCGACATCCTTCCAAGTAAGTTGACATGTCTGAAGTATGACAACAGTGTGAGTGTTCCTAGATTGAAATCTGGATTGATTCAAGCCCAAACTTCACATCTGGTTGCAATTTTCATGCAAATGTGTCCATTGATCCAGCTGAGAAACATAAACAAATGCACTAGCCAAATCAACTTCAAAACTCCACTGTAATGAAATTTGGGTTGAGCCAGTGAATCAGTTTCACATATTTATTTATGTTTTGTTTTTTTTGGTTGTTTGTTTGATTTGTGACTACAATAACTTAAGAACTTAAAGTACTTGTTTGTGTAAACTGATAACTGTTGTGTTTGGTTGTTTTACTATAAAAAAGGCAGCTGTGGGTTTATTTTTTATTGTATATTTTTCTAACTGAATTATTTTGTATGAAACTTTCAGCTGACACGTCCAAAGACCTTGCCAGTGAACTTGTTCACTACGCCTTCATAAATGAGGTAGATGGAAAAGCTTCTTTGTTTTCCATTTTAATGATCCAGAAACAAGTACAGCAGTAATTTGTTCTTCTTGCTTTTCTTTTCTTTTTTTAAATTAACTCTGACTACGTCTTGTGGGTTTTGTAGGAAGACAGTGAGAAGGTGGCAGGGTTCCTGGAGAATGCCATCAAACAACACCGGGTCCGAGCGCTCGCTTCTGGGAGCACGCAGTGAGGAGGGGTCCCGACAGGCTCTGGCCCAGATGGAGGGTCCCGGGGCATTGATCACTCAGATGGAGAGAGAGAGAGCAGTGGGTAGGACGAGACAGCCGTGGACCTGAGAAAGCAGAGGGAGCTGACCCAATGGGGATTTAAAAAAAGGACAAACACAGATGGATGCTGCACCTTGACAGACAGTAAATCATCCCAGTGAGAAGGAATGAAAAAGGCCAGCAGTGAGAGTGAAACCGAAGGCGCCTCTGGTTGGAGGACCAGAGGAATCACGGCTGCGTCCAGCAACCCCACAGAGCAGAGGAAGATTGACAAACTCCCTTGCTTCAAAGGGCTATCATGCCTTAAAATATCTTACAAACATAGGTTTTCCATAATGCCACTATCCAGAGCACATATGTTATACTCACATATGCAGCAACTACATACTACTACATACAAACAGACATTTTGTTCCTCAAAGCCTCATTTGCACACTTTTATCGGTGATTAAATCTCCATCTCCCCACAAGCCAGAACCTTCAGTTCATAAGAGTTTTAGATATTTAAGACTCCGTCCTGTGTGCACTGTTGATGCTCCTTCAGCTGACTTTCTTTTTTCTGTTTAACTGTGAAACCTACATGCACAAATCTTTATTTTTCTTTGTTCTAGACGTTCAAAGTGACACACCTCGCTGCACTCTCGGATTGAAAGCTATCTCCACACTGCTAAACACGCCACGCCTGAATGAGGTGATAAGAAATGAGATGATGCCTCTCTGTTTTAGCCTGTAGTGCTCTTACAGGTTTTGCCCTGTGAAAGCCAAAGACTTGCAAAGTGCCTGTTATGGCAGTGAAATGGCATCACCTGCAACTTAGCAATTAACACGTTCGGGTTGACTTTAGTCTTAAAAGAAGTTCAACTTTCCAATTCTTTATTATTAGTCCACACAATCAGCCTGTGTGGAAGTGAAGAGGAAGTCGAAGCTCAGTAACGGAAGCTTGATTAAGAGCTGCAGCCTTTTTCTGTTGGACTTGTGGATAAGATGGTTATGGTCTCTGCTGCAGTCAATATCAATATTAGTAGCCTGTGTACAAAAATTGGATTAGATCAATGTGTGATTTGAAAGCGTAGTCTTACTTAAACAGGAGAAAAGCTGTGACTATCTGATGTTAAAATTAAATGATTAAAAAAATTGCCATTTTGTTCATTAATATTACTGCTATAGTTATTATTATTGTATTTCCCCAAACCATTTGAAAATATTAGTACATGGATTTTGTTTTGTAAATATTTCTGGAGGTCCTTAAAAGGTTAAATCCACCCAAATCATTAGAATTCATTGTTCCTGTGAGGTTTTCTATGGACTCCAGATGCTACAGCAGGTGATGAGAAACTGAATCATTTTCCTTTGCATGTTTTTATTTCACAGAACCACATCTACTCTAGTTTTATTTCACACAGTTCTGGTGTGAAATGTGAAAACGATGGCACTGCAACCCACACAAAGACAAAAATAGAGCTGGCTGTGCATCAGTGCCTGATTTTTATTTATTTTTTGTCAAAACCTGGTCTCTGAAACGTATAAAGCTGCCATTTGGGTGGATTACTCCTTAATAAAACTGTAGTAAAAAAACAGTAGTGATCATCAGCAATATACTGTTGTCACGTTTTACATAGCTCTGCATTTGTTTTATGGGTCTGTGAGGTTGCAGTTTCATAACAGTTACACTGCTGTACAGTCATTGCTTACAGTACTTACTATACTCTGTGCCGAGCCTACTTATCAGTACGTCTCTGAAGACAGGAGCCCTGAAGCCTCCCAGACAGTCACCTGCTACAGGCTGTGGTGTACATATTTGTTTGTGGCTATCAAAAGAGGTGTATGTTGGACATCACAAAGCAGTGCCACTATTCCTCTCATTTGATCCTAGTAAGCTGCATGTCTTAAAAGCCTGCAACTGTCCAGAACTGCATTTTGCCTTTGTCAGTCACAGTTCATTTCCAGACAGAGCCTGACCATGAAAATGAATGTTTAGACTGTGCAAACATGGAAAAAAAGAACCCTTCCATATCAGTCTTATTTTACGTCAGATGACTACTTCTTTTTCTTTTTTTATTTCTGTGACTTTGTTGAATAAAATCTGCCTTCGGATGTGTTCTACTTAAACCTTTGGTAAATATTGTAGCTACTGCAATGAAATACATGACAATAAACAATGATGTGATAAAGAAAGATGTGATATTCTGCGTGTGTTTAGATGTTTCCATGCGTGCATTATCTAAAAATTTATTAAATAAGGGAGGAAGAATGGTGAATTTGATTTAGTATTTATTTAGTGTTTTGGGTTTCTTGGCATGACATGTTAAGAGAGAGTAAAAAAAAAAAACATTTTTTATGCATAATATCAGGTTATAATATGATTCATTAAGAATAACAGATTTTTGATAGTGATGTTTTTAACATTTTTGCCATGTTCAATCATGTTACTCTAATTTTAACACATTTACTGTGTAATTTTTGACTAAAGAAGTTATTACAAATGTTTTTAGCTGTTAGGTTGCAAGGTTTTTACCTTTTGTCTGTTTAATAGTTAAAGTTTGTATATGAATAGTAAATTTAAGCAAAGATTAGAAAATAAATGCTGAAATAACTGAAAATAACAAAACAAAAGTTGACTAGTGAAAAGTTGTTTACTATAAATTAAGTCTGATCAAACATGAAATGATCATTTAATTTTGTTATCATTTGTTTTTCCTAAATTCATAAAAGAACATTATAAAATAAAGGGTTTTGATTGATTGACTGTTTTATTTCAAACATGTCGATACAGCTAAAATAACAACAAAATACACTGCAAACAGAAAAAACCCAAAGTAAAATAGGTTGAGTTTCCATGAATATCTATATACCGCAGAATTTACATGCTTGAAAAGGAGCAGGATAGAGTTTATATTTACCTGATCCTACCTCCCTTTGGGGTGGGGGTGGGGGGGTTCCACAGTTTGAAGCCTAAATTGTCCTCCGATTGTAGATTGACCCAAAAATCTCTCCCAGTCAACACACACTTTTGGGGCCCAAATGGGGAGTAGCAGGGCTAATATTTGGGGCCCACTTGGGAAACCTAACTGGGGGCCCAGCTAATTTTGTCCTCAGTTTCCATGGTGGCCCAAAGTGTTTGCCCAGATGGGTTTATGATGGGCCCCAAATCAGACCCAGCCAAAAAATGCATGAGGCCCAGATGAGTCGAAGAAGGTCTGATATTTGGGACCCACTTGGGTTAGCCACCTGGGACCCAGCTACTTTTGTCCTTATGAAATTTTAAAACATTATGCTTTTTTTGTTTTTTCTTTAGAGAACATGTTGACAAAAATGTCCACAGTATACACAAAAAAATAACAAATCAATGTTATACAATTTAAAAGAAAAATCAATGCAGCGAACCACAGCTTGTCACTCATTCACCGATCCATTGGTCCTGAAAATAAAAATAAATAAATAGATTAGTGCATTTTTTCACAAACATCAGACTTGCTATACTACTGGTGTTGTTTTGGAGGTTGTGCTGTTCAAATTGTTTGACCTCCTACATTGAACTCTTTGAAGACCACGAGTATCTATGGCAACAGAAAAGTTATTTACAAAAGGATTAACCAAGTAGGCGCTCAAAAATCAAATGAATGAGAAATATTTTACCTTACACCATCTGAATTAAAGACGACTGTTTAAAAGACATCTACATAGTCACATTGATAACTCTGGTGTTGTGGGGTGTCTCAGTGATGGACACAAAGCTTAGAACAGGCAAGTGGCTAACCAGTTTGTTGCATGGTACAGAAACAATTACCTCATAATGAACACAAAAAGAATAGATAATTGTGGATTTCAGGAGGAACAGGAGTAAACAAAGCATGGTTTACATGCTGAGAGAGGAGGGAGAAGACTGGAAATGTAACAATGATTACATCTACCAAGGAGAGAACAGATTCTACTTCTTGAGATGGGTGCCAAAGATTTTCATGTAAAACAAAAATAGGGCCATCAGATAACCACTACTTTAATGTCTGGACCAAGATGCAGAATATCTTCTAAAAGTCTCTTGTGGAAATTTCAATCTGCTTTTCAGCCATTTGTTAGGGCAGCAGCATCAGAGTCAGTGAGTTTTAAGTCACGCTGGTGACACACTGGTATAGAAGGCTGGCTCTGGAGCTGATTGTGCAAAGAAGAATACTGCACAAACTGCTAAACATAACTGAAAATTATTCACATTCTGCAACACCGTGAGGAACCAAAAAGCTGTTCAGTGAGAGACATCTAAGTATGCTACAAGCCAGAGCGAAACATGTGGTCATTCCTGCCAGCTGCCATCACCCTCCAGAACAACATGAGCTTCCCTCGGTTGAAAAATAAAGTATTTGTAATTAATTTAATCTCCACAATTTGTACAGGCTATCTAAACCTAGTAACTAAGGTATACCTCTCTTGCACATGACATTGTACCCTTGCCATGTGGTTTCCTCCTCTGTCTCTTGCACCAATAAACCACTTGGATGCTGCCTTTTCTGCCTCTTTTCTGGTAATCCGGCTGGTAAGAGCATGTTTTTTCAAGCTGCCTTTAAAGCACAGATATTGACCACAAGAAAGTGAGACTATATTACTGAATTTAAGACACAGCTGTAGTTTTTTTCCCTTTTGTTTTTTTACATACTTATATTTTACTGTGACACTGCATACAATCTCACATAAATGTCACTGATTAAATTCTTTGGAAGAACAACTATAGCTGTAGTGAGCATCTGTTATTCAAACATCAACAAAATATCTTACAGCTGAGCTTACCATATAGCACTTCAAAAACTTTAAGCCCTCGAAATTCCCACTTCCCATGGTGTCCAACGAAGTTATAGTGCCTGGAAAGAGCATTGTCCATAATGAAGGTCAAACAGTGCTCCCTCCCATCTCTGCCACAACAGCAACCTTAGGACACACAAGGACATTCATTTTACTGACAGTAGTACCTTCAGTCACACCTAAAAGAAAACAAGCACAGCTACACAGTAATTAAGCTCAATAATATTGATGTTATTTGACTGAGAAAGTTAAGTGTCAAAGTCATTAATCAATGAATATTGTTATTATATCATTATTATTTACCACTTCTTTTAGGAAGACAGGGTCTGCCAGTTTTTGCTCCAGTGCTTCCACGTCTGTGACTGTCCGGAGGGGAAAAACAGCACCTTCGACTGTGGACCCTTTGAGTGTCCTTAATGTCTTCCAGGAGGGTTAGAACACATACAAACAAGCTGGTAATGGTGGATTGTACAGGTCATCTCTGAACTGGTTGTTAAATTACATGTGAAGGAGTTGAGGGTGGTGGCAGCTGAAGAAATGGATGAGTGAAGTTCAGGTGGGGAGTTTCACTTGAATGTCTATTCTCCATTGCTGATGGTGGTGAAGTCTCTGGCTGTTCTGCAGCGTTGTCCCAATCCTCACTGGAGCTCGACTGGATCATTGGCCTTAAAATGAATCAAAAAATTAATTAAAAAAACCCCAAAAAAACCCCACATAATTTAGGTACTAGTTAGTCCTACAAACCAAAACCATTACTGTATAGTCCGGCATCAAAAAGAGTCTAAAACAGATTTCTAAAAGCAAAGTGCTATTTTAAGATCATATCTGAACCTGGTGAGCAGTACTGGTCTGCTAAAGATACTGTCAGTTTGATTTTGTTTCTTCTAATCTCCATAATAAATTGTTGCTTTTAAGATGTTTTTAAGAAACATAATTATCTCCTTTTTCGCTTCCCTTTTCCCAATCTGCTTCCAGAATCTGACTCAGTCTGCAGATCAGAGGTTGCTTCGAACCTCCGCAGTTTCACTCTGGTATTTTCATAGTTTTCTGTAAATTTCTGACATCAACTAAATGTTGTTAGTGGAATTACAGTGAAATTTCTTGTTCTGTCTTTAATGATAGAATTTTTGGTAGCAATAAACAATAATGCTACCAGCTTTCCCCGAGATGCAAAATCTGTATTGTGACCAGTTTGTATCTGGAGTAATAATTATACTTGACAGGTGTTAAACTCAGTTGTCTACTAACCTACTTCCCCTATGTTACCCATATGGTGCCCATAGAACACAGCCCATCTGGACTTGCTCATGTGGGTCCTACTTGGCTAACCCAAGTGGGTCTCAGATTGGTTGCCCATTGTAAGCCCAGGTCCACTTGGAACCTCCATAGCCCAAATCCCGTGTGGAGCCCACATACTGCTGTTTGTTCCTCAGACAGAGGAGCAACTGATGTAACAGTTTAATAGAAATGCAGGCGTGTATAAGAATATAAAAAATAAACTTGCAAACTATATTTATTGTGTTTAATTTAAGGAGATAGAGATTTGACTTTTATACAATTAATGTCAGTCCTCTAACCTGCATAACAGGACTGGCAAAATAGTGTTATTTTCTAGTTTTGCTGGGACCTGGTCACTAGTGCTATCCAGCTACAGTAATTGATTAAAACCAACATAGTTGGAATGATATGATACATAAAAGTATAAATAATAACACAGAAACTTTAATAAATATACCCTGAACGTTGCATGAATAAAATGCGCATTAACGTCCCCCTTTTTTCTCTCCCGCAACATCGCGAGAAATAGTGTTCTCGCGATATCTTTCATTGAAACCAGGCAAGTCTCGCGAGCGTTGACGTGTGCGGGCCTCTCCAAGACGGTGTGCTTCATGGCGGTTACGGAGACTGCGGTAAATAAATTCCTTGATAAAGAGGCACATTAACAGATTTCAGCTGTAGCGGTCGCTACGTAAGTAAAATGCGATGAATCTTAGTATTTAGGTGCACCGTGTGTTCTTTAAATTTGACAGCGTATCGTAGCGGGGAACGTGCAGATTGATTCCCGCGCCATAGCAATGAATGTCTAGCATTAGCTAATATCAGCTAGCAGCAAAGATAACGCTATCTGAATAGAGACCAGGCCTCGCTAATCAATGCGGAGCTACTTGTACTGATTGTGCCGTTGTAAGGTCATCCAAGTGCAGCAAAAAGGTTGCAGTTAAGATATATATATTTCTCAGCTAAACATTTCTTAGGGAAAGGTTGAACTTTAGCCCAGTTTCTACTACCTCACTTATCTAACGTATACACAACGCGACGCTAGCATTCATGCGCATTACCCTGGCTCACTAAAGATCTGATCAAAGACGGCTGCTTTTATGTGGAGTTCATTATAAAATAATGCTAGCGCCCTGCTTTTGTTATTGTTAGTCTGAAGACGTTTTTTATTTCCCCTAGAAATTGTTGACTTGTTAAAGCTTCCCCATCAGTGCTCATCCCCTTGGGGGCTTTTCCGCCTCAGTCTGGTGGACCCAGCGATTAGCGGGTTGCGTAGGTAAGGAGCCCATCCAGTCCCGCCTGCTTAAAAAAAATAAAAATCCGGGTGTGTGTCCTTTAAATGTTGACCTATTTAGCGATATCCTGTTCATTTTGAGATGATGTAATTTCTCATTGAAATTCAGAGCGAATGGCCAGTGTACACGTGCAGGGGTTTATGCTCTTGTTTCTCCGTGTTTTGTTTAAAATGTTGTGTTCTCTGGACTGCAGGGTGGTGAAGCTCTGACGATGGAGAATGGACAGGGCACAGGCTCCAAGCTTGGCCTGCCGCCTCTCACCCCAGAGCAGCAGGAGGCACTTCAGAGGGTAGGACATTAATATCTGCTTGTGATCATGTTATAAACATGTGTCCGAGTAGTGGGCGCTACAGCCTCAAAATTATATCACGATATTTCAACAGTATTTGTAATAATGGTTCTTATGATGAAAGAAACAAAAACAGTGTATTTTTCCATTCTTCTTTTCCGATTAAGCTGCAGTCACTTGTGACAAGTGTGAATCTATTGAAACAAGGTGCCAGCAGCATGATTAAAGTGCAACAGTAGTGACACAGCATAAGTCAAATGTAAACACAAAAGTAGAAAATAAAATAACTGCTCAACTCCATATTTTAACAATAACTACAGGAACTTAATCTTGTAACTCACACTGCACAATATTGGCACATAATAAAACTGAAAAATGTTTTCTGTTTGGGGTGTATCATTGGTCGAGCTTTTCAACAAGCTATTTAAAGCTATCCTTTTCCGCAATGTAACTGCATTGGTAATTTCCATTTTCTAATTTCCATATTCACAAGGGGTCAAAAACATTTGATTAGATTAGAGGCCCCTTTCAGATGTTGAATACATAACTGTGCTGGCTTCATCTGTCTGTTTAAATGACTGAATCCTACAAATTTTATGGGACAAATCACAATACACCAAGGGACCTGTGGTGGATTAGGTTTGAGTTTAATGACTAAAGTTAGATCCTGTTGGTTCTTAAAGGAATGTCAATCTTCATCTCAGGGCTCATTTTAAATAAGATATTAATGAAGTTACAGTTGTTGTTCTTAATGGGTAAACGTGTGACATTTTAAGTCACATCAGTTAGGAGTCACTGATTTTGCTGCGGTTTTAAGATCAAGCAGTAGGCAGTCAGACTTTATTTGACTTTATTGGCTGTCTTCTAAGGGTTTCTGTAGTGACTTACATGAAATAGTAGCTGTAGTAATGCAAAGATGTGAGCTACAGATGGCCTATACCTAAGTGTTTAATGTGCTTTTAAACTGTGCATATTAATATCAAAGAATGTAAGTAGAAAAAAGTAGCATTTATGTGGGTAGATGGAAAATTTTACACCCCTGTATTTAAAATGATTTGTCCCCAAATCTGACTAAAAATCGCACAAAGAAGTTTCTAGAAGTCAAATATGCCGATGAACAATGAAACCTCAAGAACAATCAGACTTTCCAGCATTTCAAGTCTTTATTCTTCAGACTTCACTGTCTGCAAATGTCTCTCAAAAACTATCGTTATTCAACTGTTTCTGATGCATAAACTGCAAATAATTTGTTATTATATATGAAATCCTGTTTTGTTTGGCTGGGTTTTTGTTGTTGTTGTTTTTTCATCTTCTTATAGACATTTTGATATTTTAGAATTAAATGAAACATTTAGGATTTTAGCCTAGTTTTTGCACGCCGTGTCACATAGATGAACTGATATTTTTTTTTTATTCATCTGTGGAATTTAAATGTAATTTCTTTTCTCCTCTCCCAGGCTAAGAAGTATGCCATGGAGCAAAGTATTAAGAGTGTGTTGGTGAAGCAGACCATCGCCCATCAGCAGCAACAGCTCACCAACCTCCAGGTGAGATGTGTGAAAGTATTTGGTATTCTGCCAAACAAAATCTTTGTTGTGCATGTGTCACCTGTGAGTCTTGACTGTAGACAGAATATCATAGTCTTTCCTTGCACTGGTAATTCAGCCATCTCTACTGTCACAAGTCGGTTTGGGCTTAGCTCTTTGGGAAGTCTTGCCTTTCTTCTACAACGTGCCGTGAAAAAGAACGCATGTGTAGACCTTGTGCCCTTTGCTTTTGCCTCTGTTCTCTTTCAGATGGAGAAGATCATCATGAAGGCTTTGGTTATCATGTTAAATGCTTTGCACTTTTAAAGGGAACTTGCTTGTATTTGTTTATTGCTGTGTGGTGATCTATAATTTAGCTAACGGAGGTAAATCCTCACTGTATATTGTTTAGAGGGAGGGTCTGATTATAGTGTAAGCCTTACTGCTTTTGTCTATTTAGCAAAGCAATGACCTTTAAAAAAAAGAAAAAAAAGAAAGAAAAGCAAAGCTAAGGGATATCTAACCCACTTTTCAGCACTTTTTTCATCTTTACTGTCTTTCAGATGGCAGCAGTGACAATGGGCTTTGGAGATCCTCTCTCACCTTTACAATCGGTCAATAGATTATTAAATTTTTTTTTCTGTGCGCATTCCCAATGGAAAGGACTGTTACCCTTCTTTTACTGTTGCAATAGCAACAGTCCCTGCCTTTTTTTTTCCTAACCAAAGAATGCATATTTTATAAGAAAACTTGGCTTTCTACACCTAACGTACCTGCGACTTTACTGCTATCTCTTCTGAGATGACTGGCTGTTGTTAATTGTTGAAGCGCTTATTTTGCTTTCTTGCGTTGCAGTGGGATAATCCGCTTCTGTATTTTTTATTACTTTTTTATGAAGAAGATAGCAAAGGGCTGTTTAAAACACTTTAAAGTGGCTTTTATAGGTCTTTATTGGAGGTTTGTAAATGTGAGAAAAGTCACGTCTTTTTGAAAAATATGCATTTGCTCGTTTTACAAAACAAAGCAAAGCTCTTGGCATGGGACAAAAGAGGGATAGCAATCCCTTTAATGGACCAAAATGAGAGAAATTGTGGGACAGGGCTATTTTTGGCCATCTCAAAGTCAAGCTTTTTTTTTTTCTGTTAAATGAACAAGTCATCTTCCCTCGATGTTATACTTATACGAACTTATTTTTGTTGGTGACACAGTGAAAGTTAAGAGAAGCAGTAAAAGCGTCAGTAAAACAGAGCAGCTTTCGGGGATTAAAGCGTCCCTCACCTTAGACTTGAGAAGAAAGTTTCAAATGCTTTCATCAAGACTTTGTATGGATTTCGTTTGAACTCCACGATTACTTTTGTTACCTTACTTGCATCCCCGGACTACAGGTCAGTTACTGAAGCCAAAAATCTTTGTGAGGGCTGTGCATGTCAATCACATCAATGTGTTTTCCTCCATATGTCTGTTCAGTAGTAACAGAATAGAGGACATACTGTAATCGCCTCTGATGACATCAGTGTTTTTTATTTATTTTATTTATTTTTTTCTATAAATGTTAATACTTTTTCCCACAAAGTTCTGTCCATTGCAGTATCCCATTATTGCCCTATTTACCTGTCCAGACCCCCCTTTACTTGGAATTGGCCTCTAACTATTTTGGGGAAAGCAAGCACAGTAGAAAATACACATATATTCTTTCTGTGTGTGTATGTGTGTTTGTTTCTCCTCCTTTCTTTTACTCTCTAATGCTTATTATGTCTTGTTTCCCTTGGTTGGTAGGTGGCAGCTCAGAGGCAGCGCGCTCTAGCGATCATGTGTCGGGTGTATGTGGGCTCCATATACTATGAGCTTGGTGAGGACACCATCAGACAGGCTTTTGCCCCATTTGGTCCAATCAAGAGCATTGACATGTCTTGGGATTCGGTTACAATGAAACACAAGGTCAGTGTCGAACTTTGACTTAAGACGTGGCGTAGAGAAAAGTGCAAAGAAAGTGTGTGCAAGCTATTCTTGACATTTTTCTGACAATGCAGGGATTTGCCTTTGTGGAGTATGATGTGCCAGAGGCTGCTCAGCTGGCCCTGGAGCAGATGAACTCAGTCATGCTGGGAGGACGAAACATTAAGGTGTGGAGAAAAACATCTCTCAAGTGCTTAAGACCAGGTGGACAGTTTTTGAATAGTTGGATACACCTGGGCTGGATTTCTGTCATAAAAGCTGTTAAGATCCAGTAGATATACATTTTTCCAACAGTATCGTTATGAAATAAAGACAACAAAGACTGCCAAAAGGAAAATGTTCCTCTTATCGATACATATTGTTATCCATAACGTGTTAAACAGTTAAACAAAAAAGTTACTTTCAGGGAAATAAGTGTTTTTGGCATTACTGTTGTCTTCCTCCATGAAGAACCAATCTGGATCGGGCCGATGTCTGATTGTATTGTTGCAACCCTAGTAATAAGTGAACAGGTAAAAGTGTATCAAGACTCAACATTTCCATGTTTGTTTATTTTATTTTTTTAATTCTTTCATAACTTCATAGTTTTTTCCCCAAGCTGTTTTTAGGACTGATGGCCCGCCGGTCGTGTAATACACTGGTGGGAACCCTGCTGGTATTTAGATTACTTCCTGCCATTAGGAATATGAAGTCCTGATATGCAAAATTGCTTAAATGTATAATCTTAGTGACTTTATTTAAGTAAAGACACTAATTTGTCATTGTGCTTGTGTTTCTGTTAATTTTCAGGTGCGTGTTGTATGAATGAAGGTGTGTGTGTGTGTGTGTAGTTTTGTTTGTTTGTTGGTTTGTTTTTTAATTTTTAATGTATATGTGTGAGTGTGCAAATGTGTGTTGGCCTTCCGTGATGCCATCAAGGCTTGTATTAGTGACCGAGTGACCAGTGGGATGCCTATCAGCAAATAACATCGCTCTGTGCCCATGGACTGCTGATGATGGGTTGCGTCTGGTTGGTGTTACTTGGCCGCCCCATCTGTAGTACAGATCCTAGTCTCCCTCAGATGCTCGTCTTACTCGGGGAGCTCAGTTCTTTTGCAAAGGAGAGGAAGTAACGAGTCTCTGCAGCGCTAGCACCAAATGTTCAGTGCGTCCCTTTAGCCACCAGCTCAGACTGTGCAGAAGTTTTGTGTTTTTAATACAAAGTGTAGTTTCTCTTTGATAGTATTACAGCTATTTACAGGACCGGCTGTGCATTTGCATTGTGAGGTGATATTTGACACCCTTATACTTAGGTTCATTTTAATGATTTATCCTCAGCTAGTAGATGTCTCAAAGGGGCTTTAAAAAAAATAAAATCTGGCTTTTAAATATTTGGACATTTAAAGAGAGAGAGAGTTCTTTGAAAAAATTATTTTGTTATTTTGGCTAATGATTAATTTGATCAGTATTTTATCCTTGAAATTTCTCCTGTTGTGAAAATGCTGTAGTGTTTTGTAATTTAAAAAAACACTTACTAGAGGAGACGAGTGGCTTTGACTGAGCATGGTGGCTGGTGAAAGTAAGCCTTGCAGGGACAGAGCTTTGTGGTAGGTGCGTTCTCAGGTGATGCAATAAAGGCTTTACTCAGTAGCCCTGGTGGTTTGATCTGTGCTATAGGTTGGGCGGCCAAGTAACATCGGTCAGGCGCAACCCATCATCGACCAGCTGGCAGAAGAGGCGCGCGCTTATAACAGGATCTACGTGGCGTCCGTCCACCCTGATCTGTCGGATGACGACATCAAGAGTGTGTTTGAGGCCTTTGGAAGGATTAAGTCATGCACATTAGCCAGAGACCCCACCACAGGGCGACACAGAGGCTTTGGCTTCATTGGTGAGCTTGGGGGGGGTTCTCATTTGCTTGTGCTCTCGTGTTGCTATAAATCTGCTACTAACTGCTGTTTTTATTTCCTTTGCAGAGTATGAAAAGCCTCAGTCAGCCCTGGACGCCGTGTCTTCTATGAACCTGTTTGACCTGGGTGGTCAGTACCTGCGGGTGGGCAAAGCAGTAACGCCTCCCATGCCCTTACTGACCCCCACGACCCCAGGTGGTTTGCCACCTGCTGCAGCTGTGGCTGCAGCGGCAGCCACTGCTAAAATAACAGCCCAGGCAAGTATGAATCCCTTCCAAAGGGATTTAATGGCCTTCCAGGTAAATATGACACAGAACTAGCTAGCTATGACACCAGTACAGATATAATGAGCATTTATACTTAGAGAAGGCCAGTTTCTTGTCAGTTTACCATTAGTATTATTAAAAATGTAACCTTATTTTAATGCAGTTTGATGTCTGCAAAACTTTAAACAACCTGTAAACACGGTGAAAGAATTTTTTTTTTTTTATATGCTATACATATTTTAACTTGAGTGGTGAAAGTTCCTCACCTTTACTGATTAGCATTCCTTGCTTAATCTCATGATGTTAAAAGTTTAGCATCACTGCTTAGATGTTTTAGACTTGCTAAGAATACTTTGACGATACTTTGTAACCTCGATTCTCATTGAAGAGAGGCAATGTTGAGTTCACTGTTTGCCATGTTGTGTGATTGTTGACTGTGCTGCCTTGTGTTGTGTTCTGTGTGTTTCCTTTGCCTAATGTCTTCGGCCCCCCTCTCTTAAGGAGGCTGTAGCTGGCGCGTCAGTCTTAGGAGCGTTAACTGCGCCTCAACTTCTCAGTCAGCAAATGGGAATACCTCAGGCTGTTATGGCTGCTCAGGCACCAGGGGTCATCACAGGTATGCACCAAGACATGAGCGAGTCCTCTTTTTGTGCTAAAGACAGGGTTTTAATTTAACTTAGTTGTGCTGTTAAAAACATACAGCTTTGGCGCAAAGTTGTTGCCGAAGTTTAAACACACTGTTAGTTTGAATACTTTTAACTGTAGAGCTCTTTGCTTGCTTTGTTTGGTAATAGATGCAACTTGTCATTACCCTAACACTTTCTTGGTTAGGTTTTGTCTATGGTTTATTAAATATCGCAATATTTAGACCACCGATAACTTTGTTTTTGGAAGTAAATTATCTGGAAAATCAGAAGTGGGTGTAAACTTGTTTTCCTGTGTTAGTGAGCTTAGTGACTTCTTGTCTCACCTACACTTAAACTTCAAGTGACCCAGTCGCATCAGCCTTATTTATTTGTGCCTTTGTAATACTTTTAATCATGACAGTATTCCTGCCATGAATTTATCCTACAACTTTTTATACTTTATGGGAATGGGCTCAATGGTGTAATGAGGATAATGGAAAATTGTCTGAGGTTGTTTGTGACCTTCTAATTGGATGTCTCATTTTTGACAGTTTTTAAGTATTTTGAGGTTTTTTTTTGCACACAATATTTTAAAACAGAAGGATGAAAGGATGAAATGCTATAATTATTTTATTTTACAGATGATCTAATAAATTTGATCATACAAATAGGGCCATAATTTAAACAGGAACGGCATGTGAAATTTGCAGATGATAGATTTTCTGGTAGAAATGAAAAAAAAAAATTGGCACATCAGTAAAGGAGTTGAAGTTATAGATGATGGGATTGTCTTATCCACGACTAATAGTTGTACTGTGGAACTGGCCATTGTCACTGACTGTGTCTGCCTTCCCTGAAAAGGTGTGACTCCGGTGCGTCCTACCATACCGATGGTTCCCCAGGTCGGTCTTGTGAACCCTGTGCTCGCGTCACCACCAGTGCTGTCTAATCAGGCTGGTGGCTCCAACCAACAAGAGAAGAAAGAGGAGAAAGAAGAGACGCTTCAGGATGGTACAGGGCAGGAGATGCTGAGCGATCAGGAGCACATGAGCATCTCGGGCAGCAGTGCCAGACACATGGTGATGCAGAAACTGCTTCGAAAATCAGAGGTGATTTTTTTTTTTTTTTTTTTTTTTTTTTTTTTAAATTTAGGATTTTTTTTTTTTTTTTTTTCTTTTAATTTTTTTAAATCTAACA
>VURO01010707.1:20657-33020 GCA_015108175.1 Pelvicachromis taeniatus
GTTCTTGCTTTTAGCCCCTTTTATTTTCTTTCATGAAATTGCCGAACATGTAAAACACTTTTTCTTTGTACAATAAAGGTTCTTGTTTGTCCACAAAATTGTGGCGTTTGCATAGTCTATATCATATGTATTGATTTTAGACAGGGAGTGAATAATAATCTTATAGCAGATTAAATCTTTAATTTTATCAAATGTATGAATAATTTATTTAGCTGCTCATTAAGCCTTGAAGTACAAAAGGGCAGTTACAACGTCTGGCATAAATGAAGCAAGATTGATATCTAACATCTCAGCTAAGTCAAGTTTAAAGCTGGAAGGTGGCTCTCTTGTTTTTTCAAGCTAGCTAAGCATTTGCTGGATGGACTTTTTTCCACCTTCATATTGCTTTATGATCCACATCCCACCTAAACTAATCTCAGTTTGGCCAGTTCAATAAAACCACTGCACAAGAATTTTTCTACTTTCTTTAGTAAAAGTAAATTCTAAAATCCTTCACCTGGACCATTCAGGCCTACATCAGTGCAAAGTTATAAAACCATTGTGTGCAGAGATTATGCAAGGAAGCAAGAACAGAACTTTAAAATTTTAGGATTCAAAAGAGGGCAGCATGGTGGAACAGTGGTTAGCACTGTTGCCTCACAGCAAGAAGGTCCTGAGTTCAATTCCACCATCAGGTTGGGGTCTTTCTGTGTGGAGTTTGCATGTTCTCCCCGTGTTTGCTCCCTGGGTACTCCGGCTTCCTCCCACAGTCCAAAGACATGCAGTTTGTGGGGATAGGTTAATTGGAAAATCTAAATTGCCCATAGGTGTGAATGCGGGAGTGACTGTGATTGCGAATGGTTGTCTGTCTATGTGTGTTAGCCCTGCGACAGACTGGCGACCTGCCTCTCGCCCCAAGACAGCGCTCCCTGCGACCCTGAAAAGGATAAGCGGATGCGAATGGATGGATTTAACTTGAACTAGACATTTTCACTCATGTAGTGAGACTGTCATCTCTGCAAAAGGAATAACAATATACATTTATTTATTATTTTTTAAACTGGAGTAGTTAGTGGCTTTGTGCAATTTTCTCACATTGCAAAACCATCCAGTGGGCTGAACTGAACCCTTTGGCAGGCCCCTGGTGGCATCTTGGGCCTACGGTAGGTGGTTGGTTTTCAGACCTGAAACTCACAGGATCAGAGAGTAATACAATCTTTTTGCTGTTTTCTGGAGAGGGTGTGTGATTTCACATGATGCTGTGGTTAAAATAGTTTAGAGATAGAAATTAGACTTGTTGGTTGTAAAATTGTGCAATATTAACCTTTTATTGCACAGCATTGCCCTCAGGCAGCCCCATGTCCCGTAAATGTTTCATGAATGAGGGAGTGGAAGTCACTGCCAGGCATCAATTTAAGGTTGGCCTTCCTTTCCTAACATGTAGTTTCAAGAGCACATGATGGAAAATGGAAGTAAGATTATTAGCTTTATAAATCTTTTAAAAAATGTGTATGAAGGTGTAGAGAAGTATTTCAATGATAAGTGGATTGGAGAAAAAACTTTGAGCAAGATGTGAAAAAATTGACCTTTAATATTACTTCTCTGGTTGTTATTGAACCTGTACATATCTAAATCTAGATGTTTAAATGTTATATTTGGATGGTAGTCAAATGATCAAAATATAATCTAGTTGTACTCTGTGCAACTAGAAAGGATAAAAAAATATAATGAAATAGAAAGCTGTAACAATATGACATAAAATAAATGTGAGGTGTCAAAGTATAAGTATGAATTACACAAGACATATTGAAGCCTATATAGTACTTTCAACGCTGATCATGACATTTTAATTCAAACGCATTGTGATTTGGTTTGTTTTCATCATACCTAAAGGATAGAAGTGTTTATGGTTCAGTTAGTAGATTCAGTTAGACCTGTAGAAATAAAGATTCAGTCAGGGGTTCCTCGGGGATCAGATCTTGGTCCAGTACTCTTTAACCTTTACATGCTTTGCATGGCACTATCAGAAAGAATCATAATATATTATTTTTATGCCATTGATACACTGTTGTATTTATCATTTTCCTCTAATGATCTAACTTTTGTTCACAATCTATGGAGCTGCTTTGATTACATTAACTCCTCAATGTCTCAAAACTTCTTACAACAGAGACAACACAGAAATACTTGTTGTTAGTCTAGATATATATACTTATATATAGTGTCTATAGGTTATAGACACTGAGGAAGGTTCACATGGGGGGCTGGAGCCTATTTCAGGTGCCATGGGGCAGGGTATACCCTGGGCAGGTGGCCAGTTCATCACAGGGCTAACACAAAGAGACAGGCAAATATTCGCACATTCACACCTATTGCCAATTTAGAGTTAGCAGTTAACCTAACCCCACTGACCGGATGTCTTTGAGGTAACCAAAGTACCCTGAGAGAACCCACAAAGATGTTTAGAGCCCACAAAGATGATATTTACTGTATTATCTAAAAACTTTGTTTGATCCCAGTCCAACACAAAATTACCTTTAAAATCTTTCTACTAGTTCATTAAGCACTCAGTGATTTGGCCCAACAGTACATCTATGACTTGCTCAGAGTCCATAACCCTACTAGACCTGTCAGGTCATCAAGTCCAATCTTTTAACTGCTGCCAGAATTAGATCTGAGTGAGCTGATGATGCTTCAGTTATACTTTACTTCTTTGTAAAGTTTATTTTGATGTTTTTAGTCATGTACAACGAAATGTGCTATATCTGCCATATACAGTTACTACCGTGTATGTATAAAAATCTGAGACGTACAAATATGTTTGAAGAGAAATACATTATTGTTTTTTATTATTATCATTTTTTAAAATAAAAAATGAACATAAACATTGTGATCTTTTTCGGCTTTTTTTCTTCGATTAGATGAGAATGTGTTTTTTTTTCTAAATACTAGCATTCAAAGTTTGAAAAGCTTTTCTCCTTAAGTTTGCTGAGAAATACCGCTGGGTGGCGTTATAAAGTAAGTCGTGGCCTCCGTTACGGAGGCTCAAAGCGGCGATGCTCCAGCTCGACCGAGCCCAGCCCCCCACACGGCAAACCGGCCTGCCTCGGTGCAACAGGGGAGGTAAGCGCGGCTGCGCCCGGAGCTCCAGCACTTGCTACTGGCATTTTTACCCACGGTGGACTAAAAGAAAAACTATCTGGGAAGTTTATTTGGATCATTTTGAGATGTTGCTAATATACCCCAAAGGCCAGCGTTTTACATAGGTTTTATTATGTCAGTATTAGCTAACGGCAGCTAGGCACAAAGACGTGCAGTCATCTACTAGCCGATGCTGGCTAACTAACTAGCTTGAGGACGTCCTATCATACTCGGGTTAATCTCTGCTGACTCGCTCTGTGTGCTGCGTTAGCTGTTTCGTTGTAGCTGTTTTGTCTCTAGCACAAGTCAAGTGGCTGTGTGTGTTTTTTGCAGTCGCCACTCATGAGTTTGACTTGGAGCAGCGTTTCTGCGTAGCGGGCTTGTTTCTGGTGCATGTTTTCCAGCTAGCCGCGGCAGAGCTCGGGTTTGATTCTGGGGATGTGGTGGCAGTAGAAAAACAAGCTAACTATACTCTCGCCAATGCGAAGAAGTGAGACCAAGCAGTGAGGAAACACTTGATCCGAGTGGGAGTTATAGTTTTCTTTTTTTCGTTCGTTCTTTCTTTTTTTTCGTTGTTTATGTTGATCGTGATCCCGGGCTGGATGACGCTGACGCGGACCTGACAGTCACTGGACACGGCTGAACTGAAACGGGGAATATCGCTAACAGATCGAAAGGATTATTTTTCGTCCCTTAAGTGGATTTCGGCCTCTTGTTAAGGATCTTCGTGTGAGCACAGCAAGTGTTTGACACCCCAGCAAAAATACCCTCTCTCCTAGAGCGACCTTTCCCCCCACAGCTTCACCCTCCGATGCGGAGATTGCAGTAGCACCGGCAACCAGACCCCCCTCCCCTCCGGCGGCCGGACATGCTGAAGTGTATCCCCCTGTGGCGCTGCAACCGCCACGTCGAGTCGGTGGACAAGCGACATTCCAACTTGCAGACGGTTCCTGATGAAATATTTCGATACAGCCGCAGTTTGGAGGAGCTTCTCCTTGATGCCAACCAACTCAAAGAGCTACCAAAGGTATGCAGAGAATTTAAAACCTCCATAATATACCAATACCCAGAGGTGAGTCGGTACATGTCACTGCGCCAAATCCACATTTGCTTCAAGTTGAGATTCACTCACCTGTTGTAGAGAAAAACGTGACATAACCAATAAAGCAGTTTGCATGATATCAGGTGCCCAGGTACTTCCTCCTTATCAGTGCTACCTCATTCCTTGCTTGGTAATGAGTTGCAGTGTTATAACAACACATTCATTACAAAGTTGTGCTGCACATATATTAGTGGATAGTGGGGCCAGTAATCGGTCCTTCTACAGTAAAAGCCATGAGTCAATCTGACCTCATTTGCAATGGATTTCTCCCCACCGTTTTTAAAAATATATTAGTGAATTAAAGCCTAAGCAAACAAAGCAATCCAGTATCATTTATATGTGTTTTCAAGAACAGTAGAGCGCTGATAAGCCAGAGTAAAAAAAGAAGAGTATGGCATAAATACTGAAGTGTTATTGCCTGTTAAGAGTATAGAGGGTAGATGGACTATCTCCGATCAAAACAGCTGGCACACACAGTGTTGGCCAGTTGGATTGGATGCAGCCTCTTGAAGGCATGTGTGGAATGACTTGCAAAGCCATCCCCACCCACACTCCCACGATTTGAAATATGACAAAAGTTCTCTTTGCACTGCTCAGTTTATTTTAAGGGGAGCAGCACTGCTGTCGGTATGATTTCTTCAGACATGTGGAACAAAACACTTGCTTCTTGCTTCTCAAGTGTTTAGTTGAAACGTAGTTCACTGGTAAGACCAGTGATTGTCGTGATTATGATGTTACCGGGAGTATGTATGAATAGACATTGTCTGTCTCTGTTTCACAACTTTAGCTTTAGTGGTGAAAGGGACCAGTGGTACATTCACTGATGAAGATTGTTAACAACTCAAGGTCAACAGAGGCTGAAGTGTTTGCACTGGACCACCTGGGAATCAAAATACAATAGAGCTTTCTTTTGCAGTTTTTTCAGAGCAGTGGATACACATTCATTGCAACAATCACTATTGACCATTTACACTCTTTTGGTAAATAAAACTGATATTCAAGGCAAGAACAAGGGGACACCCATTGCCATATTTTCATATAGAGTAGCTTTGCATAATTGAAAGTTTATGATAATCCACATTTATCTTACACTGTGCCTCGGTGCCGCTCATGAGATTGTAACCGTTTAAAATAAGCTGTTTTTAGTTGCCTTCACTGCACAGTCAGAGCCAGCTTTTTGTGATAGACTGTCTCTCTGTTTGCGAGAGACAGCCAATCACTCTCTCACTGTAAACAGTCATCAAGGATCCAAGTTGATCGTGATCCCGGGCATAAATAAGGTAAAAAACAACAAAAACATATTCTTCTGTACAACCCCACAGTTTGAGAACTACAGGTGTAGACTCACTTGGACACATTTTGTGTTTTAATTCCTTTTTTTCTTCTTCTTCTTCTTCTTCTTCTTCTTCTTCTTCTTCTTCTTCTTCTTCTTCTTCTTCTTCTTCTTCTTCTTCTTCTTCTTCTTCTTCTTCTTCTTCTTATTAGTAAGATTTATTTTTTAAGTACGCTGTTACTACCTTAGGGATTTAAGTCTTGCAGGTTTTCTCTTGTGCATGGAGAGAAAATCAACTGAACTATCCTCGCCTAGTTTGCCTGATTACGTTCACTGGAAGGCAGACTGCTTTTCCTTGACTTCGTTACCCTACATACATTCACGGTGTACCTGGTTCCTGTCCTCTGAAACACAGAGTGACAGATACACCCAAATACTCTGGCACAGACAACTAACCAACTGAGCCCTGTCTGCGTGGCGCTGGCTTCAATCGAGAGACATAAATGTGTGGTGACAGAATGTCTCCTGTGGTCACGGTAAATGCGTAGCATACAGACATGAAGCATCTGGGTGCTCTGTGGTCTTCAGAATCAGCAGGGCTTCAGCGAAGAAGCAGCGCGAGTGGGTCAGGTCAATACAGGGTTGGAAACAAGGACACTGACTGTATGATGAATGGCATTGCCACTATGAGCTCACAGCTGAGTGCCTCTGTGCAGCTCTGTGTTCCTGCCCTGTCACTATGTATTCAAGTCAGGGATGACTCTGTGGACCTACTAGTCAGTATTCAGCTATTTTTAGACTCAGTCTAAAATTCTAGTTGTTTCTTCTTCTTCTTCTTTTGCTCATCAGTTCATCATGTGCGTCTGTGAACGAGCCAGCCTTTCTTAATGTAAACAGCCTGGACAGTTTGGCCTGCTTTTTTCCTGCACCACCATGTACAACATATGCCATAGATGGGAATAATCGGCTCGGGGGTGACACCTCTGCAAACTGTCACTTCTTTTAAATTAGCAAATTCAAGCAACCTGTCACATACTATAGATGCTGAAATGCTTTAAAATTGGTAGTGAAGAATAAAGCAGTCAAGCTGTAGCAGTAATTAGTGTCATGCTGGGTGTGCATGGGTCTGGATGCTGTTGGTAGGGGTTTAACGGCGTGAACAGATGGGAGATTTGCACGGCCTGTCCTGACAGTTTCTTAAGTTTGCTATGACTCGGCCCCCACCGCACTGCTCGCTGTTATCTCTGGTGATGATGTCTCCCATTTCCTACATCAAGAGCATCTTATCTGGGCACTGATTATTTTACGTAGAACAGTAATAGCATTAAGTGTGACTTAAGTGTGTATGGACTGGGTTTAGAGAGCCTTTTAAGTCAGCCACTGGATGGGAATTCCCCACATGTCCATACATCCTTAGCTGTTAATGCCACTCGCTTTCTCACGACAGTTAGTCCTTAATTATGCATTTGTTTTACTGCTTGGTTCCTTATTGTGTAAATTACCATATAGTTTAACTGTCAGGGTTTTCCTGACTTAAAACGGGCCTTTGGTGGGTGACTGCACATGTAAGCTGGATTTGTCTGCAGAAAACTTCTAGGAAAACCCTGAGTATTAAAGGCCAAATTCTCCTGAATCCAAAGCAGTGCTAGAGAAATCACTCATCTTAATTTAAGTTTAATAACAGTCATAAATTGTAAAATAAATACAGTACTCTTTCTACTTTCAGCTCTGTATTTGCCAGAACGATGTTTACTATTTGAATTTCTTTTTAGCCGCTTTGACAAACTAGCCTAGGCTGGAATATCATATTAAGGAAGAGGGAATGATCTTTTTAGCCACTCTCAAGTCCCATGACGGGTTACAAAGAAGTCCATTCACCCGTCTGATTTCCTCCCATATCCAATGTCATAGCTCTTCATGTTTCCTGTGAGCTCTGTGTTGGCTTTCATCAAGCTTACACTAAGTCTGCAAGCATATCATGACTCAAATGATCACTTTTAAGATTTTGTTTGATTGTGTGTGTGTGTGTGTGTGTGTGTGTGTGTGTGTGTGTGTGTGTGTGTGTGTGTGTGTGTGTGTGTAGGTCAGTTACACCTGCTAAAATCAAACTGCAGGTTGTTGTTGTTTGCAGCTTCTCAATATATGCACTTGCTCTTGCTCTTCTATTGTTGAACTAGGGAACAAATCCCAACTGGGTGTGCCCCCTTTAGACTTTGCCAAACAGGTTTTATGCATGTCACTGCCGGTGTTGTTGCCTAATAGGGCCTTCCAGGTACAACTGAAGGTAAATGTTACAATAATTTATATGATTTGCTGCCTGAACACTGCTCAAAACCAGTTGTACGTATGACAAATGTGTTATTAAATAAGTGCATTATTTAGTTGTCTGTCATTGCTGTGAATGCACTGCTTTCTTGTTTATGTCCTTGACTGACTAAACTTGTAAGGTTTTGTATTAACTTGGTAAAGTTAAGTATGAGTGCAGATATTTAGTTTTGAATGGAGACAGGATGTAAACATGCTTGTTAAATAGGAAGGGTGATGTTGTAGTCTTTTAAATCCTCAGCTGTCACCCTCTCTGTATTTGCTGACAGATCTGTAGCTAAAGGGCAGATTAGGGCTTCACCCGGCCATGAAAAAGCCCCGCAGTGCAACAGTTGTGACCCCTGCATGCAGGCCGGCGCGCCTCAGTGCACACTTCCTGTGAGATCTGCTTCTTTGCCACTTTGCGAATGTAAAATGCACTGATAAACATCTTGAGCGCCATTCTCCCGACTCCCTTGTGTCCGTTCGGCCTTCGGTCAAATGAAACCCAAAGTGGCCTCGTCACTTAACCCTGACCGAATGTGAATCTGTTTACATGAGTTTGAATAGACAAGTGTATCTTATGGAAAAGCGGCTGCACCCATCTTCGGTGTGATACCTAATAAAAGTATAAGAGAACATCACCCTGACTGGAAGTTATAGCCTGAAGTGTGGAGTTCACTAAGTTTTAGTGTCATAATCTAGGACGTGTATATTTCACCCTGTGTCCTCTTGAGTGGTGCATTCTGTCTTGCCTCCCTGAGTTTCTAGTTAACTTTACAGTGGAGTCCTGGTTTGTCTCTCCCCTGCGACTAGCTGAAGTAGGCTAGGGCCAAAGATAAATTGCACCTGCCAGCGGCCTCTCTCCGGTCTTCTGCTTTTCCTGCTGTTCATAACTTAGGGTAAAGCCAGCGGTGCAGTTGTCCACACTGTGTAAACGTGTCCACATCTTAAGACAAACAGTAATATCACCTCTTTGTGAAATTGACCCACCCCACTGTGGTTGTGAGAAAGCAGAAGTAATATTTTGCAATCATCATTATGATCATCATCATCATCACCACCCCGCTTAAAATTGAAAACAGATCCAGAGCTGGTGAGACTATGAAGAAAGAGCAATGTGAGAGGTCGGTTTCTTTTTGATGCACAAGCTCATTCAGCAAGTTTCTTTGTCTGAGCTGATGACCAGCTGGTCTCACATCCTGCCTGCCCCTCCCCCTCAGCAACGGAGTGAGTATATAGTGGTGATTGGAGGGGGTTATTCCGGAGATGGATTAACAGGAGTGGGGGGGTTTGGCACCTCCACCAGAGGAAGTGTTGTGTGAGTTGAGCTGAGCTTCACTCATCCTCACTCCTCTGGGGGTCTGGTGGGGCTGTTCATCAGTTCATGACATGCAGTGTCAGGTGGGAAAAAAGAAGAAGTCTGCGAAGTGGTCACAGACCACATATCTTCATTACACATCTACAGGTGTACAGTCTTCTTCCTGCCCCCTTCTCATTTTAAAGCCCAGTGTCAGAAAAATGTTAAAAAGGGATGGCAAAGTAATCCTTTTTTTTGTTTGCAGTCATAATCAGGGTGTATTATGCACCAATCTTATAACTAAAATACATTCAGCTTGAAATATAATATTGGTCTCAAAAACATGTTTTGTTTTGAGATGTGCTGAAAGAAGAACAACTATATAATTCCGATAACTATTAACAGTTGTTTTTCATGCCTAAACCATTAAAAAAATAAATTAATAAAATTTTTTTTAGCCTATACCTGTCCAAAATGGGTTGCGTTTTCTATTAATAGTGGGGTTAGGCTAATTTTAATTGTACATCATGTTTTAAAAAGCTGCTCCCACCTCCAAATCTGGACTTTTTTTGCCCTTTTATAAAAGTGGAACTGAGACAGAAAGAACACAGGGGAAAACAAAACCTCTGAAAAACACGAAACAATAGATTTGAGGTTGTGAGGATTCCACGAGCCGCCGTGAGACCGTTTGGCATTTTAAGACCTTCTTTCTGGGAAGTGGCAGCGGTTTTAACTATGTAACAGGAATCATAGAGCACTTCTGTAAGGCATGCATAAACACACATCTGTCTCAGTTGCATATTATGGCAAAAATTACTTTTAGCCTTATTAATGGTAGATTAATAAGTTAAACTTAATTAGAAAAACAAAACAAAAACGAGTAGGAACTGAATTGGGACTGACAGCATTCGGAAGAGGTGCACCTAAAGACAAAAGAACATCATAGTGAAACAGGTTGTGGTATGATAAGTGTTTTTATGTTGTTTATTATTTTATTTTTTTTTACTTCTGAAGAGAAGGTAAAATGGGACCGACAGTCCACATGTACTGGGAAAGTGTTTATACCCCTGACAATACTGAACATTTTCTGAATTCCTTGATTTGGAAGTTGCTCTTCAAAATTGATAATCTGAATGAGTATTGCTTGCAAGTCACTTTTATATGGAGAATAAACACAATCTACAACTTGTAGCCTCATGATCATATGATCCGATTCAATCCTGTGTGTTTAAATTGTATTTGAGCACAGCACTCATCAAATGATCCTGTGTCTTCAGTGTGATTCAGACTAGATGCTGGTCTGTGTGTTGCCGTCTCACACCACTCTCTCGTGCACTCTGGCCTCTGCCTCAAAGGTAAACACGGAGGCAAAGCTCTGGTGAATAATTGATGGCTGTGGTGGCAGTGGCAGCTGTTTGCAGTAGGGGAGAGTCTGTAGCTGCTGGTGCACTGAGATAGGAAGGATACCTGGTGCTGGCTACAGACAGACACAATGTAAGGTGACACCATTATTTATTTATTTTTTTATCCCTCTGTATTTATGTGTTGAAGTTGTCCTGTAAACAGTCGGTTTAGAAACCCCAGAAAGGCATAGGGCTACTTGTGTCTAGGAATAAGTGTTATAAACATGCAAACTAAAAATGCAAACAAGAGGCAAAGTTTTCTTCTTGTAGGAATAAAGCCACAAAATTGAACTCATCTTAAAGTGGTCCAGTTCAAAATAATCCCTGTTTATCATTTATTAGGCCTCAGATCATCTCCGCTTATCTCTTTAGGCCAGCTTTCTTGTGAGTGGCTGATTTGGAATTTAGGTTGGTGGGGCTGCTGTTTGACCATCTCTCACCTGTTATACAAATGATGCAGAGGGAAGAGTAGAAATGGCTGTCTTAAGGAGAGGGTTTAGAGCAATCTGAAATCTTAGCTTTTGGCTCATGCATTGACGTCAGTATTGAAAATTAGCCATGTTTAATATGAGGAGGCATCATCTTAACAGTGAGAGAACGGTAGTTCAAAAAGCACACGAGGTCCACTTGGCTGTAGAAACGGTCTTGAAGATGCAGCTTAACGTCCAGCTTGTAAAATGGCTAGGTAAACACAGAGCACATAGTTTATTTCCCATCTTGCAGTGCAGTTTGAGGTCATCCTGGGTCTGATGTTTATTCTGCGTGAGTAAACTGTCTATGGCATTTGCACATTAGGCCAGAGACTCCAAAGGGAGGGGGGTAAAAATCACTGCTGTCAATGAGCATCTGAAGTTTGGAGCGGAGCAGTTCAGTTCAGCTGTGACATTTCTTCATGACAGGATGCTGTTTCAGAACTTTTTGATGGTACAGAAGCTCAGGGGCAGCACTCCCAGTCACACAAGTGGCCCTTTGAGGCTAATCTGTCAGGGTGTCGATGTCCCCGTGGGGGGAATAGGTCATCCAGGATGGCATTAAAACCAACCACAAACAAACGCTGCCCTTTATCTGCAGGCCACACACAATCACTGAAGGCCTATCACTCTGAAAAGTGATAGGCCTCACATCCTCTGCCCAGTGTACTGTCTGTACCAGTGGTTTGTGACTGGATTGCTGTCCTTTCTCTTGAGCTGTCCTATCTCCATCTAATTTAGCTTTTATAGTTGAAGATATCTGGCAGATTTGCATAAAAACAGTTGGTTTTGATGCATGCAGAATTAGGCTCAGGCATTAGTGATATTTTTGGTGACAATATGATGAGTAGATACATTTTCTAATCGTATGGAGCAGCCTAGGTCAGTTCACCTGACTGTGAGCTATTTCTAGAAGTTCAGCGTTATCAATGCAGGTTAATTTCCTCAGTCATCTTACCCGCTCCACTCCCAGGTTAAACCAGGTTACGTTCAATAATGCAGATTATTTACAGCCATGTTGTGAAAGAGGGGAAGAGAAAGAGATTGACCTGTGTGGGTTTATTTCCTAACATTGGCGTCGCTTCGCTCACAGCTGTGCCATCATCAGACTGATGGAGCTGCTTATACCCGCTGTATAAAACCGGAAGCGAAGACTTCTGGTCTTGGCTTTTTTTTTTTCTTCTTCTTCTTCTTCTTTTTTTTTTTTTTTTTTTTTTTCTTCCAAAAACTCAAGTTTTCAAACAGTTGGAACATCTCGATGAGCTTCTGTGCAAGACTATTATTGAAATGGTGGTAAAAAACCGGCACGATCGTAGCTCGTGTCTTCAACTCAACTGCGCACAAAGCACCAGGTTACAAAAATCAGGAGTGACACGACAGGCCGGTGCCAC
>VURO01010707.1:33040-49541 GCA_015108175.1 Pelvicachromis taeniatus
GTGCCACAGGATGTGATGTGAAAATCATCATCGGACACAATCAACGTGTTGAGTAAAAAAAAAAAAAAGGAGCTCAAGTTCAGGCCAGTCTGATTTGTTAACGCCTGTGTTCTTTCTTGTTGATTCCTTTTTGTTGGGAGCGTCTCTGCGAGCAGGAAGTGGGATTAATTAAGTGAGCCGTGGAATGCAGTGTTTTTGTGTGACCATATTGAATCTGGACTTTGTTTTTTCTAGAGCTTTGAGAAAATGCAGCGTTTTAGAAAAACTGGGTTATGTTTTAATGCTGTTTGCTCCAGTGCTCCTCCCGCTCTACCTCTTGTCTTCCATATACATGCTCAGATGCTCACAGTGCATAACTGATGGTGTTTCTGATAAAGGATGTTAAGCACCTTGTTTCTTTGTAATCCTAAACGATGTAGCATGAACCATGAAGGGAATGTTAAGCTTGAGATCTCAAGAGTAATGATAAAGAAGCATAAATAACACAGCCACAGCAGTGCTTACTACTTTGATGGCATTGTCTACACACCAGTTTAACTCTTCATCGCTTGATGTTACTGCCATTCAGCCACACTGGGTTCAAAATCAACACCTTTTACCTTAACCCAAAGTTTGATTGAATATAGTTTCCAAGGCATAGACTGAGCCTTGCACATTTTTACCTTCCCCTTGCAGATGTTGGTGAACCCCTTGCATTCTCCCTCCCATCTGTTCTGTTGAGCTCTAACAATATTACAACTACAGCAGTGTTTATTACTATGATGCCCATGTCTACATACTACTTCAGTGCTCTGTACCTATTGTTAGATACTCCTTGATGTCACACACACTTTCTGCACCGTAAACTGTATATAAAAGAGGTTGTTATCAGAGTGATATCACCCACTGGTTTTTGGAAAATAGTTTGGAAGGCTGAACTTTAGTGTTATGGCTGATGAAATTAAGCCTGTTTGGTACATATTGTTTGTACTATGCTTCAAAATGAGGGATAGCTGCTTCTCATCCTCACTGGACAATGGGCATAAAGTGAAACGTGTCCGTCCTCGTCACATCTGGTTTTTGGCAGCCAAGATGGCAATGGTGGAAATGCTCATCTTGAGTTTTCAAAACAAGACTTCAGAAATAAGTGGATGAGCAGCTACGTCCATCTTTTACACTGTCCATATGTGGTTTATCTGCTTTTGCTTTGTGAAACACAGAAAGTTAAATCTCATCTGCAGATGCATTCATTCCCAAACCAAACTGGTGTCGGTGCATGCAGATTTATTCAAACAAACCATTTGTGTACTTCTGTGCAATATCAAGGATGTTCTCAGAGTTCAAGATTTCCTTAACATTAACGCTATCACTGACTGAACAATCATTAACAACTTATCTAAATTGCCTGCTTCACTTCCTTATTGATCACAGTATTGATTTTCCTTCCCATTAGCTGCTATCACGAGTGGGTTTTGCCACCAGTGTTCTGACCATCTAACAATCCTTAGATAAATCAGCTAATACATCTTATCTTATATTTGCAGTTTTGTATGGCGTTTATCATATTTCTTTTATTTATGTTCACACAGCTTCTTCCTTTTTTCTACACTGATGAGCTTGTCTTTAACTAATATATTACAGAACTTTCTGGAAGTATGAACTTTTTACTTTTGAGTGTCCATTTTGAGGGTGGAAGGAGCATATAAATGTTCTGTGTGGTGGATTGTTTTCCGTTGTTGTGCTTGAATCGACTTTTATTTTTTATTTTTTTTTGTCCATTTTTGTGTAGGATTGGTAGTATTTACTATTTCTATCTGTACTTTGGCACAGAGAAAAACATTCAAAGAAAGAAGATATATTTATTGTTCTCTAAAAAAATGTAAGGCCCATCTGTGTGGAAATACTGTGGTCATGGTTGGTTTATTAGTTTTTGAGCAAACACAATGTAACATAGCCTGGGAGATGCCACACTTTCAGGCCTCTAATAGAGAGGTGCTGATGGGTAAATGTTTGTGTGTATGACAGGAAGAATGAGTGCAAGAGGTCAATAGAAAAAAAGCACAGCAGGGATGTTCGGAGACGACAAAGGGGCATGCACGCATGTATGTGCCATGCTCTTGCCACTGATTAATAATGAACGAAGCCGTGACCGGTTTGTGTAGGATGGGGTGATGTTTGGGTGCGTGCACATCAGCACCCCCTCCCCCGAACACAGAACACATATCTGTTCATCTCCAGTGCAACTTTTTGTCTCAGCACTTAAGCCTTTTCTTTCCTTTTTCTCGTGTTGACCTCTTAGCTTTGAAGTGACTTGATGTGGTCACAACAGAGCCACCAAATCTGATGACTGATGCAATGAGTGTTGATAGACATGGCATTGTTTACAGTAAAAGGTCAGTTATTTTAACTTGAGGCGTCGCAGCGTTTCACAATATGACTCTTTGTACTCATTTTCTCAGAGGGTGGCTTTCTAATAATACTTCTCCCACCAGGCAAACTTGACAAGTCATTTATAGGCTTCTGCAGCTTTCCAGAAAATGGGAATCTTTTGAACTCAGGGTGCCTTTTACCATCTTTTCTTATAAAAGGCTGAACAATTTACTCCTGTTTTGATACAGTTTGTATGATTAGGGGTCATTTTTAAGCAGATTTGCCTCAGCTCTCCCATAATAATGGTTTTGCTGAGACGTTATGAGTAGCTCAGCGTGTTCTGTGTAATTAACTGAGCGTAGCTGTGTTTGCACTGCAGCACGTGACCTCCTAGGAAATTCAGGCATGTCTGGAATCTCCAGGAGTTTGCCCTACCCTCTGGAAGCTGAACAGACTCTCCCCTCACTCTCACACACTTGAACTCACTGATTTCACATTCCTGCTGGAAAAGCCCACACACAGACACTTCGCTCAGCACTGCAGCTTGTCTGATACGCACAAGCTTCAGTTCAATTCTCAAGCTAATCAAGCTTAATTTTAGCCTCCTTGTTAACTGTGAGCTTCTTATAATCGAGTAGAGTTTTAATTAACCTAGCCCATGTTCTACTGGGACCTAAAACACAACTGGGAACAATGTGAAGGAGCTCTACTCGGAGAATGAGCTGAAAATTTAGTTTCAGCCAGTTTTTAGACTTAGATTTTTCTTTTTTCTTCAGATTAAAGCCCAACAAATGATGATGTCTGCAGATGGATAAATGTTTTTCTTTTTTAATTTAAATTTTTATTTTTTTTTTTAGTTTGTGTAAGAAATGCTAAAATAAAAGGGTTGTACCAATGTAGAGTGATCTGATGGATCATCATCAGTGAGTGATTGCCAATAAGTTACCAGTCAAGGTCTAAATTTACTCTTAGATTCATAATCGTTATATCTGTCTTATAAAAAAGGTTATGCTAGCACCTCTTCCCTCTTGATATGAATGTGCATGTGGGCCATAGCTGCATTGATCCATAGTCGTCTGTTGACTTAATGGAAGCCTAGTGTAATTTCCTCTCCACCCACCCGCAGTGATGTGCGTGTGTGTTGTTGAGACTCTTTGTGGAGAGCCATTTTGTACATGCAAACCGTTAACTAGTTAATGGCATTCTAGGTGCAAGGAGGAGAACCATTCAAACGTTATGATTTAATATAATTTTAATAGTCCAGATTATGGTCAGTAATTACTGTATGCTAAAACATCCACCGCCTACGCTCGTTCTCTTCAGGCTGAAAATCGGAAATAAACCCACAGAGTGGACATGCTGTGATAACCCGCCGCATTGAGCATTGACTGCTAGCGAGGACTTAAGAACTGCAAAAGGAAGGATGGTGCGGAGTATAATTAGCTGAGTTTCTACTAAAAGTCCCCGGAGTGTTTAGTTCCAGGAATTGAAGTCCAGGATCTTTCAGAGAAACTAAAAGGTCCCTCAGCAATTTGTGTTTTCACTGTAATCTCAAGAACATCTAAAGAAAGTGTTGTTGTTGTTGTTCTTGTTATTTTTTTTAAAATATTTATTTATTTAAAGGTCCTGGCTGTTTTATTATGTGACACTTGCATGCACTAATATACTGTAGAATGATAACAAAAAAGGCAAACCATATAATTCTTCGAGGGCTCTAGAGTGTGACCAATCCGAGATGGTCAAGGGCTGCACCTCTCTGATTGGCCGTGGTCCAGATATTCCTGTAAGCCTACATGTGTGTACGTTTTGAAAGTGCAGGCACATAGAGAGAGGTGAGTAGCCTAGGTGGAGGTAGCTGTGGTTAATAAGAAAACATGAAAAGAACGATTGATAACTTTTTCGTTAAGTTAAGGCCCGATTCGTCCAAACTCTGACATGGAGCCATCAGCCTCTCAGGTTATGTCTAAAACTGTTGTGCCAAGGTAGGTATCCCCGATGGAGTTTGTTTGCCTTGCATTGGGAGCATTCGCTGAGCAGGGAGAGCGGATCTAACTGACTCTGCCTCCATTACAACCAACTAGATGTGGAAGTAGTGAACTCTTTTAGTGAAAACGTGAAACATGAGTGTGACCGTACAGTTTGTGGGTTACAACAGAAAATGATACATTTATTGTTCTCACGTGTTATTGGATGGAATTGTTTCAAGAAACCAAGGACATTTTGAGTGGTAATTATCTGTATCCTTCTGTAACTGGACAGAACTGTACTGAGCTAAAACCTCCAAAATTTCAGAAGTAGTTAGTAATTATAAGAAGTGTTTGTGAACTAAAAATCAAGAATGTGGGATTCTGTCTGTGATTTGGACAGCCCAGTGCGTGCGCCCGACGCAGGGGAAACATTCTGTCAGGGATACCTAATTTGGCACGACACTTGTTGGCAATACTAGATTTGTGACGGGTGCTAATACCTTTGTAATTGAAACGCTGAAAAAGCACAGAAAACACACTATATAACGCGAAATGCACTGCCCAAGTGTCCCCTCTCCCCACTGCCTTTCAGCAGCAGCAAGCAGGTCATCAGAGGAGGCCGAGATGATGATTAAGTTTAACATTGCCTACGATATAGTTTAAATTTCCGCTCAGTGAAGCACTTTTTCAGTAACTTCTCTTTCTTGTAGAACGGTGCTCCAAATAAAGAACTTTGGTTAATGATTTACAAATCAATATTGTCTGTGTGGACAGCAACTTTCAAATAAAAAAGTGAACATGTAAAACGGCGGCGTTAAGTGGTGCGGTTGAAAAATTTGGGTGCGCCCAACTTTTGTGCTGGTGCACCTAAGAAAAAAAGTTAAGCGCACTAGTGCAACCAAAACGTTAGTCCAGAGCCCTGTCTTCTGTTTCTATGTGGTTTTTAATTAAACCGTCAACCCTGTGGATCCTGCATTAGCTGCTAACGATGCAGCGGTTATGGTCAACGCCGTTTTAATTGCTCCCAACCAATTATACTTATCCTTCAGCTACGTGTACCTTGCTGCAACCTTCTCCTAAACGATAGGTGTTGCAAATAAGAATATTGCAATACTTAACCTCTGTGCCACCAAAGAATTTCTATTGATGCATCATAGGAATGCTTGCAGTGACTGGCCTGCTCACACAATCGCGCCTCCAGCCTCTCCGCTTAGTGCAAAGCAGTTTAAAAAGTAAGAAAATGCACAACAATCAGTCGATCATTTTAGCCACCTCGTGCCTGCTCCAAGTTCCTCTGGTGGAAAGAAAGATGATAGTTAACAAGCTCTGAGCTTTGATGCTGGTCCATATATCATTGGATTTTAAAAATTCTTTGTCTCTAAGGCAAGTTCCCCCTGTTGACACAGGAGCATTTTTGTTTGTGTAGTGTGTGTGTGTTTGTGTGCATGCCACTAGATGCCTCTGGGTTGACACACAAACATGTCAGATAAGATCAAGCACTTACTGATATTTGTATCCTTGTTGGCTAAACTCTGTCAACTCATACTTCATAAGACACAGCTCACTGGCAACGGTGCAATGCAATCAGGACCCTAAAGAATGCTGTCTTGTTTTTGTTGTTGTTTTTATTTTCTGTTAATCTTTCTTACATGCATCATCAGGTCCCCCAGTGTTGTATTTATTTATTTCTTTTTTAAGATCGGTTATTATAATCAAAGTTCACAAAACAGGACGTGTAGAGGAGCGTGTTTCAGGCAGCCAATGGGGATTGGTGTGTGTGACTGCCTGTGGGCTTAGAGCTCATGTTTTGGTCGCTCCTGGCGTTGATCCTCTCTGGAGTCATGTGGGAGTGGATTGTAGACAACTCTGTAATTACACTGTCTACATGACATACTAATAGGGTTTGACTTGTAATCCTATGTAACGACATCCTTTTCTTGCATTTTGTATGAAAGGTAACAGTTTGTGTTAAAATGCAGCTCTGGCTTAATGTATATGCAGAAAAATCAGCAATAAAATTGCAATAACTATGAATGTGTCACAGTGATGTTTGTTCTGCTTAAGTGGTGCAGAGGTTCACATGCTGTTTGCCGTCTTTGGGCAGATAATGTGTCTGAATGAAGCGGGGCTCAGTTTTCATTTTATCGTCACTAGGGACGTTTCTCCTTCCTTGATTCCCCCAGGCTTCTTCGCTGAACAAGCGCTGGTCTCCAAGGTGATGGATCTCCCAGGCCGGTGGCTTGCCTGATGCGGGGGCATGTATATCCCATGTTGTCAGGGAGAGCCACCAGATTGGCTGGGGCGTCCCAGGTATGGAGACTTGCTTTAGCTGCGTGTGCACACAGAGGCCGTCGCTAGTCCAAAACTGCTTTTATCAGAGCAACCTTGGCCTCTGTTTGCTCGAACTGAAACTGTCAAACAGAAAAAGAAGAGGGAGAGAGAGAAAACAAATGGGCTCGTTTCAGAGCCGCATTTGGTCTTTGGGGCTGCGAAGAAGCTACAGCAGCAAGTCAGAGACACTTTACAGCAACACCTAAAGTGGAGCAGTTATTTTTCCACTGGGGGTTGAAGGCTAGATGGGTGAACGGCATAGAGATGACTTTGTGCTGCTCTTGTAAACTACTTTTTGAACTTTTGTGCCTTTTCTGAATATCTACACAATCAGTGTTGCCATTGTGTACTTCTAAAATTTAAATACATGACAAGGGGCATTAAAGGAGAGTAGATTAAGAACAGAACTCTGTGTATTCTGTGTGGCAAAGTTGTCATTTTGACCTTTTTTTTTTTTGCCATCCCCCAGAGGAAAATCACTAGAGCAGTGATAATAAAAACAACTGGTTAACAATAGTATGGTTAAATTACGTAAGTGTAAAACACATTTTTGTTTGTCAAATGGTGAAAAACAAAACAAAACTCAATAATACACGGACTTTTTTTAAAACGGGAGAACACAGGCTCTTTGTATTTGTGGTTATGTGCATACTCACTCTGCACAGGCCTATTTCAAGCCAGACTAAACCCTGTTTGTTAGTAAATGGGTAAGAAAACGGTGGGAGATGTTGTGCAATCTAGATGTCTTTTTAGATATCTGATTAAATTTGGCTGCTGGGCTTCAAACTCCTTTCACTTGATTCCAGGAAGCTCGGCGATGCAGCAATGTTTCCCACAGATTTAGACTCTATTTGTGGCCAGTGAGGGACATGTGCATGCATGTATGTGGAGCTGAGGTTTTGTTATATTCATTTATAGAATAATTCCCTTCATAAGTTTCTACTCTGGAAATATTTTATATGCCAAGTGCTTTGTGATGGCGAATTACTGTACAATAAATCAGCTGCTTCTCCAGTGAGTCTCTAATCCTGCGGTTGTCTGACAGAACCGCAATGTGTGACATTGTCTGAGGATGTGGGATGGGTGGACAAGGGATAAAAGGGATACAAATGCCTGGCCAGCAAGCCAGGCTGGAGTTCACTGGCTGGTAGCGACTGAACTGCTCAAAATAAGAGCAAAGTGACTGTACACAAGGAAATCTGGGGTTTGGGTCATTTGGTCACCGTCATAGACTGCAGGTCCTTGCTCTGCGCTACAGCCTCAGTGAGCTCAGCGCAGTGGCACATGGATTAGTTCTCCAAGTGCTGTAGGTTATGATCCATAGTTGATCTGCAGGACAGGTGGAGTACAGGGAACTGGAGAGTGTACAACCACGAGATGAGATCCAGGTTGTCTAGAGCTTAACTAACTAAATGTGGGACATTTGTTTAATGCTTAGAGGTTGTCTGAAATGTTGGTACTTTAAAAAACTGCTGCCCTCTTGACCCAGCCCTGGATAAGCAGAAAAAAATGGTGATGGATTGATCGGAAAACCTGGTTTGCATGTAGGTTGCATATTAGAAGTTGGTGATTGATCGTGTAAAAGATCAATATAAGCTGCTATGTTTTATATGAAGCCAATTTCCCTAGCTCCCGCACTAAGTAAATACAGTTGGCATAAATTAAAAGTAAACCTTGTTTTTTATGATCTTACCAGGTAAACTGTGTACACTTAATTTCGCTTTGCTGTCTGCTAATCATCTTTGGCTTTCAGTAAGGAAGAAATCTAGAGATGATCACATCTTTGTGAGGCACAGTTCCTGTGAGACTTTTATTAACTTTCGAAAACTCTTGTTTTGTCAACTAAATTAAAATTAAGAGAACATTTACTACAGTTAAAAATCGGAATTATTTACTAATCCAAAATAAAAATGTCTGTCAGGGCTGTAGCCCTAGTATGTTTCAGGCATCAGAGACAGCAACTAAGTGGGGTTGCACATTAATAAAAGCTGAATAGTTATTTATTTATTTTTTTGCATGCCAACTAGCAATGGCACTAGCAACTTGTAAAGCCGTGCATCTAGATATACAGAACAATAAATCAACGCTGTTTGAAATGCTCGGGGAACATTCCTGAAAGAGATGTGTACAGAGAGGGAGACTAGTCAGACTGTTACCGGAAAACGATGGACGCTGAGCCACATGATACTGTCAGGGAGGCCACAACCTGGACACATACAATGAGTCAATTGTACCGAAGCTGTTCCTGCACTCTCGCACACACTGGCACCAAGTTTTTAAAGGAGTAGTACTCCATGTTGTCCCAGTAGCAGTAATCTTAAGGAGCTGCGTGCAGTTACTGAGTGTTGAGATGGTATTTTTCATTGTCCTGTTTTCCAGTAACTTGTTACACTACATAAGTCATGCGTTTTCTTCCTGAACATGTTTCTTTGTCTGTTTGTCTGCATTTGAATCTGCTGTGAATCAATCAGCTAGAGGAAGTTTTCTTTTGAGATACATTTAAGATATGAGGTTTTGCTCGTGGCAAGTATTGACAGTATACTAACAAGCCAGAACATTACTTGTATATACAACACCTCGACCGTGCAGGACCGGAGATGCTGTCTCTCTTGATGCTCCCCGCTGAAGCACAGCTCCACTGTGGGACAAGCTGAGAGCTGGCACGCAGACAGGCAGTGCATACCGGATCCTGCCCATCCAGGAAAGAGCCAAACGTCCTCTGTAGACTATAAACAATAGGGCTTCTGGTTTTTTTTGTATCATGTTTGCGAGAACACGGCGAAAATGAGAGCGCATGTGATGAAGTCAGGGATGGGGTGGATGTGGAGGCTCTACTGATCTCCTTGTGTGCTCATTCATTCTTACATAGTGGAGAATCTCAGACCACCACTTCAAGCTAGGAGCAAAGTGAATGCTAACAATAAATCACCAAATATCCTTTATTATCTGGAGTCCTCTTGAAGAACAAGAACAGCCTGCGACTAAACCCAAGACACAGGAAGGGGTGTCAGAAAAAGTTGATGAAAATATATTTTTAAACTTCACAAATCTGTACCTGAGATGTTTTAATAATTAGGAAGACCAGGACAAAAATAAATAAATAAAACTTACTAACTAAACAAATTGGAAAATACAAAATGATAGCAACCCTTTTAAACTTTGCATTCACTCTGTGGTTGTGATTTGCTCTGTGACCTCCCCATTAACCGGCACTACAGCCATCATTTACATTTCTAGGCTGTCGTGGTGCTGACGGAGACACACCCTTTAGTTTTGGCTCCTCATTAGAGGAGCTGTTTCCCCATTCCCTCTGGCACATAGCACTTTATAGTTTTAAGTTGTTGTATTGCTTCCTGCTTTCTGTAATGTAGAAGTGGGATGTTGTCAATAAGGTTATTGACCGTTTTGCATTAGTGTGGTGATTGATTGAGTCTGGTACAAGAGGAGCTGTATGAAGCCTCAAATTAAAGCAAGCTGTAGGGCTCTGACCAAGTTTGAAGCTTTCAGGTTGGCTGCTGCTTTGAATTTGAGTTTGGGTTGCAAATCTGCACCGGGACTCTCGTTCTTTCTATTTCTGTGCGTTTGTGTTAATAAAGTTGTGAACATGTTGTTCCAGAGCTGCCGGTGGAAGCTTTTCTGTCACTGTGACACTTTTAGCAACCAAAGTGGTAATTAGCCCACCAATGCAGCAACACTGGAGGGATTATTTGTCTATTTTTAAAATACTGCCGACTGGAAATCGCTGCACCAAGCAATCATGACAAAGAGAGCCACATGCCAAATGGTACTAGAGTGCCCCCCAACTCTTCAATTTATTTGTAATTCCTTACAAACATGGTATAAAACTACTTTTAAATGAGTTTCTCTATAGTTAAACCAATAGTCCGAGTGAAACGCAGGCATCTGTGTGTATTCGTGTGGAGGAGCCTCTTAGTCACACAGTGTCACTTCCACCTGTTCCCTCTCAATCTTCCTCCTTTAGTTCTGTGTCTACATCAGTTGATAAGAAGCTCTTACAAGATAAAGATGAGATATATGCTATATTTATCCTGGGAGTTGGGGAAACTTACTAGTTTGAAAAGTCATACTAGCTCAATAAAGTGAATATAGTATCACAAATCAAAATTCACACGCGAAAAGGCTCATCAAAATCTATGCAGTCTTTTTCATTTCCTAAAGCTTTCTCGTGGACCAGATTTGAGTCTTTACCTTCATGTTTTTATTTTTGTTTTTTTTTGTTTTTTTTATATAATAGCTGTAATTTACAGATGTCTCTTAAATGTATCACATGCAGGCTGTCATACAGTTGCTATAAAAGGCTATAAGGATGCACTGAATAAAACGTCTGTGTTTGTATGATTGTGAATGCTGTGTAGAATGGGCACATTGTGGATTGCAGCTTCCTTGAGAAATGCTTGTCTGTACAAATACGACTTTAAGCCACTAGTCACAGGAAACCAAAGAAAACAAAATACATGAGATTAAATAAAAATCTGCTGATCTGTGGGCTGGTATGTTCAATTCAAGGCCATGCCTATGAAGCGCGGATCCAACGAACAGCAAGGTGATAACCGTTTGGAGATATTTCACCCGAGCTACAAGAACATCTTTTCTTTGTACGTTTGCAAAAGGAAAGACTTGACTGCAAACTGTGGCCAAGTGAGTTGGCAGTGACCACTGAAAGCTCCTACTGTGACGCTTTTTCTCTCCCTCTCTTTTGCTTACGCTCATTGTTGGTGTAACGCTTATCTTTAAGCTTTTACAGTAACATAATGTGGTGTCATGCTATTTTATTTATCATTTCCCGACACTTGAATCTCTCAGGCGAAGCTAAACAACAGTTTATTTTACATGGCTACAAAGCAGTGTTTAAGTCGAGCCTTATGTTGTCTTACAAAGAATAACGACATTGTTAATATTTAAGTGTAAGACCTGGCTTATAGTTTAGCTAACCCTAACCCTAGAATAAGGTTTAGGATGAGCTTTGTGACTTAGTTGAAATGGTTAAATTTGGGGGTAAGAGGCTTGGGAATGCAATATTGCCATTGAGTGTGCTCACAAAGATAGCCAAACAAACTCTGAGCATGTGTGTCTTTTTCCTACATAGAAGGCTCTGATAACAGAGAATGACTTTTAGCTAAAGTATGAGAAAAGCTCATCCTTGTGATGCCAAACTACGCTGTATTTACGCATGTCCCCAGTCATACAACTGTCAAGTTTGAGTGCTGTTGAAATACACATACGGACAGAGATTTCTCAGATTACTAGTTGATGCTATGAGATGGCAGATACATCTGGCTAATAGGAAACTAAGAGCTGAACATTCGGTCCTTTCCAGGCCAATCCTCACAGACGCTCTCCCCAGAGGCAAAGGGGGAAAAGCTCCTGTCGTCGCTGTTATTTATTACCATGTAAACTGTGGAGAAGCCTTTGCACTCACGGTAGCTTTGCAGAAACCTCATCAGGCTGTGCTGTTGCTATGCGGGGGGTTCGAGCTCTTTACGTTGGGCCACATGATCATTGTTTCAGTTGAGGGTTCCTCTTTCCTCTTGAGCTGTTGCCTCCTGATTGTACAGACAAAGGAAGCAGTGACGCAGAAAGCATAAATACACAACTTTACTTGTGTACATACAACGAAATGGACTTGCATAAACTGTGTACATGCACTATCCCCGAGCCCTAACCCCGGCAGCTGCGCCCATCCATTCATCTCTCACTGACTCGTCCTCACTGAAGAAAACACGGCAGCAAAAGCAGCAGAGCTTTTTTTTTCTACAGGACACACAGAAGAAGAGAGAAATTACTATTGATGCCAGGATTTTATGATTATTAGTTTGGGACATAGAGTTAGCAGTTTGGTAGTCTCACAGAATTTATAAAGAAAGCTTAATGATTCAGAAATGATCTTGATGAGGAGGCAAGTAAATATTAACGACCTCGTTGGCAGGCACCAGAAATACTAGTTTAAACTAATGAATCTTTTAACATCCTTTTAACCCATTAAAGGATTCATAAACAGGATAATCTGTTAAATTGTCACCTGGGGCTGCAGTGTCATACTCTCTGGTAGGAAAAGTTGTAAACAAACCAGGTCAAAAGCAGGGCAGTTGAAATCTGTACTTTTAATGGGGAACTGTGACATACAACCACTTGACTGGAATGATGTGTAACACCAGCAAAGGCAGCTGCTTGTAGTAGCAAATGTCAAAATGGATTCAAATAGATCTGAAATACATACTCATTTTTCTATGGCCATTAAATTGTGCTCAATTTCGACAGTTTTCCTCTTGTGTTTTTTACCTTAAGGCTAGGCAACTCCATTTTTCTTTTCCCTCTTATTAAATGGTTAGAAAATTGGTCAGCAAAACCTTCCCTAATGTGCTTTAAATGAAGCAGAATAGGCCTAGGAGCAGCTTTTTTTTGTTGTTGTTTTGTTTAAAGAAAGTTTCATTTTAAAATTGCCTGCTGTTCATTGTAAGGATATCACGGTCTTATTGCAAAACAAATATTTGCCATTTGTGAATCAAAACATAGTTTTCTTTGGGATACTACACCTGCGAGAGCAAACGTCCTCAATTCGGATGTCTCTAACCTGCTGGCTCTGTGTGTGTGATGTTAGTTCAGAGTCCAGTTGCTCCCCTCTGATAATAACACAGGTGATTGTCATGTGAACTCACTGTGAGGGCGTCGGTGCCATTTCTTGTTCTGTCCCGGCAGCTTCCTCCCCTAAATCAAAAGGAGTGTTTCCAGTAGGGAGAACACATCTGAGGCAAACTTTGTTCTGCTGAAAGAGCAACCGTGTCCCAATCTCATTATTATGGCATTATCTGCGGTTGATGTGTGAAAACGGCTTAAGCACCCAGTATGGTTGGTAGTCCATAGTGACTATTGAGACCTTTACATGGCTTTGCAGGCGTTTGTATTAAACGGGGGGGAATCTAGGTTTGTTTCATGTTAGCAATCACCAGTACATAAATAAGATGCAAGGAAAAATAAGAGATTATGGAATACAGATTACAGCAAAGTTGAAACGGCTTTAATGGGCCCAGCACACAACAAAGAATGAACACTGATATGAATGAGAAAATATTTATTGGCCCTGTTTGTATATTTGATCCATCCCACATACCTCCACTGTATTATTTGCTCTATGACCAACCAGTTTTTATTGAGAGGAATTTTGACCTGTTTTTCTTCCTTTTTTCTGACTAGCTCAGAGCTGCTGGTAAGTGGTTATTGGCTCAGGTATGACTTGGCCTGGCTTTCAGTTGCGTTTGCTCTCCACACTCGTCAAAGTCACTTAGACAGGTGTAAGCGGTGTAGATGGCAGTCCTGCTGTCAGTCACACCACCGTCACCACGCCCTTCTCTCTGTGTGGCCCTTTCAGCCCTCCCGGGGGAGCTGCTGGAGCCGGATAAGGGTAGTCATGGCTCAAAGTACCACTTAAGTGGAGCACAAACACTCAAGCGCATATGCAGACCGTTTTTTAAAATGGCGCCAAACAAAGTCATATGCACACATGCGCCTACTTTTTCTCTGTGCTCCCTGCAGATTCTGTGAGAGTTAATAGAATTAGATGTGCCGTCTTAAATGCAATTCACAAGACCCATCATAGATGAAATTTGCAGCGTAGTGCTGGTGTGTTTGTGGATTTTGCTTCAGTCTCTCACACATGGAGAGGGACACACGCAGAGTGGGAGATGGCGGGTGAGAGCAGAGGAAGTGGAATGATAGTTTATAGTTGTAAGTAGGTGGATGGTTGTATTGTTGGCTGATGTGTGGGTTTTCTGGTGAGGCCACTGGGAGCATTGAACTCCACACCGTGTTTAGACCGGAGCGGACTAGTCTAAACTGCATAATAAATGCCATTACTCATTTGTGAGATAAAGGATGTGTGTCTGTAGTCCGTTGGAATTATGGTTTTGGTCAGTAGCTGAAGTCTTTGTCCCAGTTAGTTGTGCAGGCTGTCCAGAGCACTGTGGGGCTCTATTGTTTACCCTCCATTCTTCATTAATAATCCAACGTCACTCCCTTTCTCTCGTCTCTCCCCTCTCCACTTTGCACACAATCTTCCTTTTCTCCTTGTGCTGTTCTCCCCACACGCCTTCTCTAGCCTTCTTAGTCATTTCTTTCTTTTGTTATCTTTCAGCACTTTCTTCTTTAAAGTCTTCACCCCCTCCTCTTCTTCTCTGTGGTGCCCTCTCGGACAATGAAGGAATCCCCAGGCTGGGCTGGAGGAAGAGGGGGGGAGCAACTAGAGCTGGACTATGACTGACAGCCCTGTGTGGGACTGGCTGCTTGGCCTTTGTCCCTCTGCCAAGGAAAATGGAGGGAACCCAGAGAGGTGGAACAGTGGGAAGGCGGAGGGAAGAAAGAACAGTTAGGGCGTCATTCATGTGTAGAAGTTTTGGGAACTTTGGCCAAAGCCTTGCCTCCCCCTACTCCTGCAGAGCAGCCCAAACATTACTCCATGTGCTCCATTAGCACTGGCCTTGAAATGACCGAGATTGAAATCCTGCTGGTGTTGGTGCTTTTAGCTTCATATAGCTCTACACATACGAGGAGGACGAGAGCAAGAGAGCGGCCTTCATTCTGTAGCCACTCATGTACTGACTGAGTTTATACCACAACAATGGCCACCGCTGTCTGTAGAGACAAGCGTCCAGTAATGAGCCTCTCTCGGGTGACCGACCAAGTTACTCAGTCAACCAAATCCTCTCAGCTTTTTATTTCCCCGGACACTGAAAGAGTTCAGGAAAGCACAAAAGCATGGGCTTTCCCCTCCCTTCTCTTTGAGCCCCTCACCCGATAGTGTGTGTGTGTGTGTGTGTGTTGAGAGGGAATGGCTGTTTGGAAGAGTGGGGACATAAGGACTAGGCTGACAGGGCAGATTTGGCATGAGATTAGGAGGCTCAGGAATGTTTGGATAGGAATTTCACTTGTGCATTAAAGAGAATTTTAATGACCGTATGTAATTTCCTTCTTTCTGGCACGCTTGGGTTGATTTAATATGTGGATCCATTGATTAAGGACCTTTTTAAGCAAGCTAAGACCTGATCTAGTGGATTCAGTTGCATAGTTTTTGTTTTATTTAGCACTAAGCCAGAAAAAGTTTATTTGTATCTCAAACACAGTGCTAAAGCACATAAAGCTTTAGCATTACACTGTATAGATAGTATAGCACTCATACTGATGGACAAACCCAAAACAAAAGGAACAATAGTTTAGTAAAAATGATGAAAGTGAAAGGTAAATCCATAAAAGAAACAGAAGCTCAGTGAGAGAGTTATTAAAACCAATAATAGAAATAAAAATTATTTAATCTTAAAAGGCAAAAACAATAAAAGAAACATCAAATAATTCATATCAGTAGTATTGCGGTAAAAAAAATAAAACCCAAGATTTTGTAACATTAAAACAGTCAAAAAAATACATTAAAATGATTACTTAAGACCAGCAACTTGGTTACAGAAAGACTAAAGGAGTACTCTTTTATTTTTTAACTAATTGGTCATAATGTTATAGGTTTAACAGGATTCAGAAGATCACCAACTTGGAGCATAAAAGGGGCTTAAAACCAGACGGCCGGGTCCAGATAATCTGATGGGTCAAGTTGCTTCATAGCTTAAGAGCATATTGAGGTCCCAGACCACGAGGAGCCTAAAAAATGGTATTAAAGTTTTTAAATTAAGCCAAAAACTAATTGGAAGCCAATGTAATGACCTCAGCACAGCTAATCAAAAACTTTGAAGACTTGGATTGTTACTTAACTTTTCTTCAATCTTCAAACCCCACATTTTTATTATTTAGAATGAAATTTCTCCCTGATCTTGTGCAAGTACCCTCTGTTTAAA
>VURO01010707.1:60444-84390 GCA_015108175.1 Pelvicachromis taeniatus
TCACACATCTCTGCTGATATCGGTCCATCTGTCATCAGATTTCCTTATTTTGTGCCAAAAGCAGATGGTGCACCAGCCACTGTGCACACTTTAGTGACAATTCACAGGTCTAAGATTGAGAACCTAAGTGCTTAAAAGTTGCAAAAAGGGCCAAATGTTGCCTGTGGCCACTGCGATTTACACATGTGCACGAGTAAGGCAAGCGTGCAGATTCTCGAGGAGTTACCGATGTGGTCTGAGGAGGCTGGTCTCCAGGCTGCGGGCCACTGCTGTTCGCAGACAGATGGAAGAGCCCCTCACCACGCCTGGCAGCCCAGACGAACAGACCCGCCATCTGACTAACCAGCCTGTCTCTCCTCTCCCTTCTCTTCCTCCCCCATCCTTTATCCTCACCTGCCAACTCCTGCCCCTCATTTTTTTTGTTTCTCTTCATTTGCCTCATTTTCTTATTCCTACTTTTGTAGTTTGGCCAACCTGGTGACGTTGGAGCTCAGGGAGAACCTGTTGAAGTCTCTGCCCACGTAAGTTTTTCATCTCTGCTCAGATCACACATACATATTTAACTCTCCACATTTTTCATTGCGTTGTTTTGTCACTGCTACTTTTACCTGTCAAGTACAGTAGAAGTTTCAGGAAAGACACACCACGAGTTACTTGTAACGGCAGGTTTACAAATGTACATCACTGCATGTGAATGAATGGTATGCTGTTACCTGTTTGAGTCGGAGCTCTTTGTTCTTTGAGTATACATATTTGTGTGACGTAACCGATTGTGCTTTGATACAGGTCGCTCTCCTTCCTGGTGAAACTGGAACAGCTGGACCTGGGCAGCAACGAACTGGAAGTTTTGGTAAGTCAGCGTCTCATCCCCTTAAATCATCACCATCGTGCTCAGACAACACCCTTGATTGTGTCTTTAAAATAATATTTTTCATTTTTGCACAACCAGTAGAACAGACACACGCACGCGCACACACACACTCTCAAAGTGACACGTATCACAAATATCCCTCTCACAGTCCCACCACAGTAATTATGATCTAGACCACATGTTTACTTCACCAAACACAGCCCAGCCAGTGTGAAAGAAGTGAAGCTCTGCCTGCACTGTACCACAGCGTGAGTGCTGGTTTTAGCCCGGGAACAGCCACCTGCTTCTGTAGGACAGAGTAAACAATATCTCATGTCCTGACAAGGGCGGAGGCTGAGCAAACAGTTTGACATCATGATGAAAACTTGCCTGCACGCCTGTCATAGACTGTCGCTCAGCCATCTTACGTTCTCCTTCATTTTTTAATATTTTAAATTTGAGCTCATTTCTAGAGCCTTCAGGAGACTTTTTCTGTATTTATGGTTACGGATGTGGCTTTTTGAACCTTTTCACAAAATCAGAATCTGCTTTACCAACAGTAGATTAAAAAAAATAGACTGGAGTTCCCTGAAATACCAGAAATTTAAGACTTTTAGAGCTTAAATTTTTCTTTTCTTGGACTCATCTGTGATAGGCTTGAACTAACAGACAATTCATATTCAATCCATATTTATTATATATTGGTTTTGTGCCGCTCCTCAATTCATCATGTGTGTGAATTGAGTTGGCTTGGCTCCCTTATCCCTCCCTTTAAGCAGCTTTCTTCTCATTGGCTGCCACTTGCAAAGAGAAGGTTTGAAAAGCCTGTGGGTGGGGCTTATGTGCTCACGGCACATATCTGAATTGGCCACATTTAGGATGTCACATCTATGAGATCCTCAATTTACTTGCACATTTACTGAGTTCATTTGTAAATGTATATACTTAATATAAAATAAGGAAAAGCATAATAGGGTCACCTTTAATTTTTATTTAAGCCTCTGATTCAAAGTTTGGATTGTCCTCTACAGGTTTTGTGGGAATTGTCTCTGTTCTTCTGTATCCAAAGCAGTCAGTTGAGGTGTTACTAACATCTGACTAGGATGTCTTCTGGATGCTACATGTTGATAAGGCACTTTTGGGTACATCTGACTGGGAGGAGACCAGATTATGCTTCTTAGCTGTCTTAGGAACACCTTGCCAGAACTGGAGGAGGTGCCTGGTGAGAGGGAGGTTTAGGGAGCGTGTTTTACACGATTGTCCGTGTGACGTGGACAACAGAACTTCTTGAGGTAGTGAACTTTTTTGACAACCTGCCAGATGGCCAGGACTCAAGTGAAGTGCAAAAACGATCAAATAAAAGAAAAGTGCCATCGCATTTCACTGAACTGAATGAGATGAGTGACAAGAAGAAGGACGGCACTGTGCGTTTGTCAGCTATCAGAGAAGAGAGATGGTAAGAAGGCACAGGTGGCACTGATGTGTCAGAAAAGTGGAACTGAAGGTTGGAATCCAGTGGGAGTCGTGCTAGTCTGCGCTGATTTCAGCTTCAAGCAGTTTTTTTGAAGCAGTTTGCAGTCTGAGGCTGACATCAGCTCTTTCTGTAACACTCATGCACAGATGTGACATGATTTCTGTTTTTCAATTTCTCAGCCCCTCTTACAGATCTCAAATGAAGCATGATCTGCACAACGTGCAGTTTTAACACAAATTAGATTTTGCATCAAAAGAATGGCCACTCACGCTGTTTTCTCCCCTACTTTCCTTTAGCCGGATACCCTCGGCGCTCTCCCCAACCTAAGGGAGCTGTGGCTGGACCGTAACCAATTGTCCTCATTACCACCAGTAAGTTGTGTGTGTGTGTGTGTGTGTGTGTGTGTTTTCTTCTCTTTTTTTTAATGTGCTGATTTTCATGGTTCCAAACTGTGTTGCTTTCATGCAGAATTTACTCTCACTGGCGGTTTTCTTCTCTTTGTGTTTGCTGAGAAAATACTAATTGTATTGTGCTGCCAAAGCTCCCTGTATGTGGTAATTTATGTATTTGTGTGTGCGTGCGTGCGTGCGTGTGTGCGTGTGTGTGTGAATGTGTGTGTAGGAGCTGGGAAACCTTCGAAGGTTGGTGTGTCTGGATGTATCGGAGAATCGTCTGGAGGAGCTCCCCTCAGAGCTGAATGGCCTCCTGGCTCTCACAGACCTGCTGCTCACACAGAACTTGCTGGAGGTCGTCCCGGACAGCATAGGTGAGAAACACAGGAAGTAGTAGTGAATTGAATATTGATATCTATATTTTTCATATCCTGTATTGGTTTATATTACCTTTGTTTCGTAACTAACTCAATAATTCACATGTGTTCTTTCTGTAAACAAAGTGTGTGTTATCTTGTCAGTGAAAGTTTTGGCACCTAATCATGAACCCATATTGATCATGTATACACTGGGATATGGCTTTAGTGTGATCTTAAACAAGAACAGCACTGCCCTCTACTGGAAAAATAATGCCAATGAAGCGCAGATACGTGTTTACATGCAAGGACTAATTAGATTAACATATTTTAGAGTACGTTGTCTGTGAGGCTTGCAAACCCACGTCTACATATTGCAGCTTAGATGGAGCATCATAAATAAGCTGTAATGTGGGCTAAGTCTGTGCTACTGCTGTTCTTTCTACTTTGCACTTGCTGTGGAAAGAATACAAATAATTTCTTAGTAGAGAAGTAAAACAGATTTAAAAACAATGAAAAGTGCCCACTGCAGCTGCTGTCTCTGTCTTCTCATTTGTGCTTTTCTGCAGAAAACCCTCAAAATCACACACACCTGATTCTGATTCTGATAGCCATGCACAGATATTTTAAAAAACACATATGTGATCTGAATGAAAAATAGTGCAGCCCAGTAGTGAAGTGTACGATGTTTCAATTTGCTAAATGTTACTGTGATTTGTCTGCAGGGTCTTTGAAACAGCTGTCCATCCTGAAGGTGGACCAGAACAGACTGACCCATCTGACTGATTCAATAGGCGAGTGTGAAAACCTCACAGAACTTGTCCTGACGGAGAACCTGCTACAGGTATAAACTGCTTCCTGCAGCCCTTCATTTGACCCATTTGGGGTTCATGCACACCCATTAATAACCAAGTCCCATTAACAGTAATTACGTTTGATTCCAATGATTATTAATGGCTTCCGTCTCCCTCCCTTTCGCTTTCAAAGTCACTTCCTCGCTCGCTGGGCAAGCTGAAGAAGCTGACCAACCTGAATGTAGACCGCAACCGGCTGGGCAGCGTGCCCAAAGAGCTGGGCGGCTGTGCCAGCCTGAACGTCCTCTCACTGAGAGACAATCGTCTGGGCAAACTGCCTGCTGAGCTTGCAGATGCCACGGAGCTGCATGTGTTGGATGTGGCTGGAAACAGGTACCCTTACTTAACATCGTAGACCGTAAATAATGCATAGCAGCTTTCACAGCAAAGGTTACTACTCTGTTACTAGAATCATCTGAAGCAAAATTATCGCTGTCAAAGTGTTATTTTCATTCTCCTACAGTCTCTTTGCAATTCACAAAATTCCTAGCTAGTCTTGTACTGGTGCGTGCTGCCCCCTCGTTTCACTGTTTTCAAGAGAGAATGACCTTACAGCAGGGGTTGTCAAACTGTGGGGTGGGGTGTGAACAAGCGGTCACCAGCAGGTCATCTACTAATCAGAAGGTTGGTGGTTTGATCCCTGGCTGTTTCAATCTGCATGCCAAAGTATCCTCGGGCAAGTTGCGTTCTGAATGTGTGCGAGTGAACGAGGCATGATGTGTGCTGAAGTAGAGTAGAAAAGTGCCATTTAACCATGACAGTGGTCCTGTAGATCACATTATGTGAGGTAAAGTGCAAATAGATTAATGAGATGAGACTGGGCTGCTTATCTCCCGGGGAGGCGTGTTTCCCGTGCCTGCTGCAGTCTCATTGGCTCTGACAGGCATGCTAAAAGATTCAGATTCGTCTCACAAAGACACCATCCCAGCTGATGTGCTGTTCTGAGTGTACTGACAGGAAAGAAGGAAAGCAATAATAGATCTACCTTAAAATCTTAGCAATATTAAGCTCATCCATCTGTCCCGACCTTACTTTTATCCAGATTACAAAACTTGCCTTTTGCCCTGACAAACCTCAACCTGAAGGCCATGTGGCTCGCAGAGAACCAGTCTCAGCCGATGCTCAAGTTCCAGACGGAGGATGATGAGCGAACAGGAGAGAAAGTTTTGACCTGCTATTTGCTACCCCAGCAGCCTTCCCCGAGCCTAGGTAAGTATCATGCTTTAAATAAGCATTTGAGTATTCAGACCTGTTAGAAGGATGTATAGATTGTATTTATTTTAACTGGCACACTCTTTCTCCTGCCCCCTCTCTTTCTCTGCAGAGAACCTGCTGCAGAACAGTGTAGATGGTAGCTGGACAGACAGCAACCTGAACAGAGTGTCGGTCATTCAGTTCCAGGAGGAGACCAAGGCTGAGGTGGATGAAGATGATGAGGCTGCTGCAGAGCGCAGAGTGAGGAAACTAAACAGTGCAAACCTGATCCATTAGCACAAAAGCTAAAAAAATGAATAATGTAGCGCTTTAAAGGAAAATCAGATAAAATTACTATTTTTTTCTTTTCTTCAGGGCCTTCAGCGCAGAGCCACACCGCATCCCAGTGAGCTGAAGGAGATGAAGAAAGGGATCGAGGAAAGGAGGAATGAAGCCTACACATCCAGACAAGACGAAGATGAGTCCCTGGACCCACAGGTACATGACGTCTAATAATGATTAATGAGAATGATCAGAAATATCGGTCACCACCAAATTAAACAAAAATAGGAAATAGCATTTCTTTTCTTGCTGTTAAGCAAGTATTACAAACAGCTCAACTCAGATTTTGCTCTAATACTGTTTGACCAGCTGCTGGTGTGGTACATGCTGATATAATCAAAAATGATGTCATTGTTTTTAGGAAAAAAGGCTCAGCGACCTCTCCAACCAGAGCCATGACTCGCAGGTGTCTAACAGCACGCTGTCGGCCACCTCCCACGAGGACAGACGAAATGTGACTGAAGCCTCTCACACAGAGAGCCGCGTGGATGGCCCTTCCCCTCAGGATGAGGATGACCTTGATGAGATGGAGGTGGAGTACATTGAGGTAAATGGGGAATAGGTTTTCTCCTCATTTCATGGATTCAATCTTTGCTTCTGTTCGACTCTAAAATCCTTTCCTTTTCCTTTCTCCAGCCCACTGTGCACTTTGCAGAAGAACCCATCATTCGAGGTGGGGACGAGGACCACGAAGAGGATGGCGAGGACGACGAGAGGAGTGACGAGGAAGACAAGAGGCCCATGGAGAAGCGTCTGATAAGAAAGGACACGCCACACTACAAGAAACACTTCAAAATCACCAAGCTGCCCAAACCCGAGGCTGTGGCCGCTCTGCTGCAGGGCTTCAGTCCCGACGCCCTCAACTCTTCTACTCAGGCTGCCGAGGATGAGGAGGATGAGGAGGAAGAGCAGAGTGATAGCACTCCTCAGCACCGCCACAGCATAGAGGAGACAGAGGACAGCCGGCATCAGGTCAACTCGAGCCAAGTAAAGGTAAAGGACAGATCAAAACACTGGCAGGGTGCAGTTAAGGAATGTAGAAAGTGTTATAGATCATCACAGCAGGACATGCAGTACACACCAAGTCAGCATACTGTAGGCTTTAAAGCTTTACATATATATTTTTCTTTGTTTGTTGCCTTTTTTGCAAACAGTTGATACTCTATGCATGGAGATCCTTTGCCACCTTGCAAGCTGCATTCACTATAGATGGATGTGGCGTTGCATGCAGGGTCATTCCTGAGATGAAGCCGCCCTTGTGCTATATATTCAGGGTGATGCATTACATTCATCACAAACTTACCAGCAGTCTCACCTGGCCCCCTCAGATTTTGCCTTTCCTAGCCTGTTCCCCCACAGAAAGCATGCAGACATAGTCGACATAAATCAGCCACAGGTCATTGTGATCCCATGTTTCCATACGAGACTGCATTCAGATCTTTGTCTAAACCTTTTTTTTTTTTTCCTTTGGGATAAATTCAGCCTTTCTTGCTCAACACTGGCGCACCTTATCATCAGTTACCTGCTGATTTAATTGAATATTGACACTTGCACACTGCTTTTGTAACATTGTATGCTTGTAAAGTATGAATGAAACAAGTGAAGGATGCTCGGGAGCTGCTTATCAATGAATGTTTTTATTGATCATTAGACTTATTAAATTGAGATCTGTTGATTTGTGTCATGCTAATTGTAGAAATCCTTTTTAACCTAATGATCAAACATCATCATGAATCTATTTTGCGTGTGGGTATGGCTGTGTGTTTGCGTGCGTGTGCGTGTGAGTGTACTCGGACCAACCAGAACATGTACTGGCAGAGCTGGAACACGACATCCAACGAGCCTGGCTTGTGTCACATGGTCGTATTTTCTTTTTGTAGAGACTTTGTTCTTCTAGTAAATTAATGTCTTTTAATTCTTTCTGTGAATCGTGTAGTTATGTTTTTTTTTTAATTTATATATATATATATATATATATATATAATGGGGTTTTTTTTGTTTGTTTGTTTTTTTTAAGCCTGAAACTGACTTGTTCACCTACATTTAAGTCTTGCTCCTGGAGGAAATTGCTCTCGATGGTGTGGAGGATGGGCTTGTTCTGGTTTGGGAGCTTTTGCCTTCTTTCGTCCACTCTCTCTCTTTACTGTGTTTTTTGCATTCTGGCTCAGCTCCTTGGTCTTGTCTTTCCACCTCTGCCTGTATTTTGCTTTTGGTGGCTGGGGAGTGAGTGTGGATTCACTTCTGCTTCACAACCTTGCAAGCAGACAGTGGGTGGCGTGTTGAGTGTCTGGTGTGTCTGGAGGTTGGTTTTTTTTTTGTTTTGTTTTTTGGGGTGTGTCTGTCTGTGTGCATATTTTTATTTTGGCCTGACTAATCCGCATGCCTCTTGCTGGTTCCTGTCCTAACAGGGGGTGTCATTTGATCAAGTCAATAATCTGCTGATTGAACCTGCTCGAATTGAGGAGGAAGAGGTCTGTACCTACTCTTTCCCATCCACTCTTGTCTTTTCGTTCCTCACTCACCCATTCATTTGTCCACCTATACTCAGAAATGGAGAAAACTTCCCACAGAAATTCACGGTTAATCCGAGCAGATCACTAGGGAACCCCTGTAATCCCAGCTCATTCACAGGAGGGGCCAGTGTGGCAGAACCTAAATACAGGACTGAAACAGACACTATTTATTTGTTCCTCCTTTGTACTGCACAGCTGGAGTCTGGACACTGCAGCATTTTGTGCTTTTTGGAGTCTAAAGCAGAGGGCCAGGCACTTAATTACATTTCATTTGTAATGAATTTCTTTGTTTTTTAAACACATCATTTGTGGTTTTCCATTGATCCTACCCTTCTGGGTTTTATTATATACCAGTCACAGGTCATACCTTTAAAACAATAAATGTCTGAACTCAGTGAATAAATCAAGGTTTTTTTTCCTTTGTAACCTTGTTAAGATTGTTACTTCCACCCCAAAACAAGGTCGTCATCATTAACTGGTGATTAATTAACCCCACCCCTCAGTATTTGAAGATGCACACCAAAGAGGAAAATTTATATACCACGTCCATTAAATAAACAGTGCGAGGAAAACACGGAGAACAGGTTCTCAGTGCAGAGTTGGTATTCTTATCATTGCACACGCTGCAGATTGATGAACCATATCTGATGTTTTTGCATGTAGGTTAAACATTTCCGTACATTTGCAGCAGCTTTGCACAGCTTGCACATATTAGTAACTTGAAGGAAAAACTGGCCTTTCCTTTTATTGAGTAGTTAAATTGACCTCTTCATGCTGAACTAGACCTTTTTCTTTTCTTTCTATAAAACACTGTCAGTGCCATAAAGAGTTAAGTTTGTAGATATTGAGTCAGTCCAGGTTCTGGCACACTCTGCCTCTCCCCTGCCTTCTTCTGCTTCTGCTGCTTTGCTCCTTTTTCATCCCAACCAGTGCCTTGTCACCCTGGAATGAATGGGCTGGTTACACTCTGATGAGGCAAAGCCACTTTCCCAACTTCCTCCAGGTTTTAATCCAGCTTCCAAACAGGATAACCGGTGGATGGATGACAAAGTTGATTTTTGATTGTGTCAATCTGTAACACGTGGCTGTTATTTCAAGTGCAAGAAAGAGCTTGTTTCAGACTTGTTTTTGTTTATTCCCTCCATCTACATGTTTTTTCTTTTGCATGATCCACTGTATATCAGTACATTTAGTATGTTTAGTGTGAGTGATGAAAATTTGTTTTCACTCTAGTCACAGCGAGCAACACTGGAGTCTCAAAACAAGGACTCCACCTTTAGGGCACTGCAAACTGTTGTCAATTACTCTCTTCCATCTGTACCTCATTTGTCTCCATTCCTCCCCTTTTTGCATGGCCTGCAAGTATGCATAATGTACACAAGTCTACACTCCAATCTGTACATGGTACACTTGTTTTGGGACTCAGTGAGTCCAGCTGAAGCATTTTTCACACAGTGTGTTAGAATTCATGTCCAATGTCAGTTCATTGGTTAATTGGTGGATGATTTAAGTCAAACGTTTCATTCATGCTTTAAATAAAATTCAGGCAAACGCAAAGCCATCTGCCTCCTATTTAAACTGGCATGGGCTGAATGACACTGAAGTCAGAGTTTCTCTCCTTCCACACATCCATCAGCACAAACAAAGGGTGCAGCACTGATTGACGCCACATTCAGGCTGAAAGAGGTTACCCACAACTTAAAACACAGGTTTCATCAAAAAGAATCATCCAATCTCAAAGTGCTTTAATCCTGCAGCTGTTCAGCGATCAACGAAACACGTACTGTGAGTAAGAGCACATTCGTGAGTTTCATGTGGTTACCGGAATGTAGCATAACAACAGCATTAACTCCAGACATGCTCACTAAAGTATGGAAGGAGTTTGGCACATTGAGCACTTGTGGACATTGCAGGCTTTGCATAAAACTTGAAATTAATGTATTTTAATAATTTACCACATGGTTATTTCTCTGTCCATTACTTTAAAAATGTAGCCCTTTGAAATCAGATAATTCTTTTTGATACACCCTGTATAAACCCAGACACTGTAGGCTCATTTTCCTCTTAATCTGCCCTGAGATGGGTTTTCACTCCCAGTATTGTTGACTCCCCCCTCCTCAACTTGCAGCACACCCTGACCATCGTGCGACAAACTGGTGGCCTGGGCATCAGCATTGCTGGTGGAAAAGGATCCACGCCTTACAAAGGAGATGATGAGGTAGGACCGGGTACCTGTGTTTTTGTTTTGTTTTTTGTTTTGTTTTTTTTAAGGTTTGAAAGTATCTGAGGTTACAGACAGACTGAGTTAATGTTTGGTTGCTTTTAGGGAATCTTCATCTCCAGGGTATCTGAAGAGGGTCCTGCAGCCAGAGCTGGAGTTAAAGTGGGAGACAAACTGCTGGAGGTAAACATCTGCATGTCTGTGTGTGACAGGGAGGGTGACTAGAGGAGTGTTGGGTTTGGTTTCTGTTTTATCAAACCAGTCTGCTTGTCTCAGGTAAATGGAGTGGACCTCCACGAAGCCGAGCATCACACAGCAGTGGAAGCTCTTCGCAGCTCTGGTGCTACGGTCTCCATGACGGTGCTGCGGGAGCGCATGGTAGAACCAGAGAACGCCATCACCACCACGCCGCTGAGGCCCGAGGATGACTACTTCCCACGGGAAAGGCGGAGCAGTGGCCTTGCCTTCAACTTGGAGAGCAGTCCAAGCGGGCCGAGACAGCGGTTCTCCACCTGCCTCATCCGTAATGACAAGGGGCTTGGATTCAGCATTGCAGGGGGGAAAGGCTCCACGCCGTACCGCACAGGGGACACGGTGAGGGGGACAAAAACAAAACAAAAAACAGCCCCAGCTGGCTCCTTTCAATGTGGACAAAGGCATAAAGGAAACATCCAAAGCTGCAGACAGTGCCTCATGCTATCAGTAAAAGGGTCTGCAAAAAGTGTGGTTTGAAAGTTAGGAAATTCCTGGCTGAATTCCTCACCCTAACGCTAAGGAAAAGATTATCCGCCTTTTTCTCATCCTCTGAAGACCGCTTCTTATATTGAGCTGTTAGATACACATCACAAAATTCATAGTGCTGACATCCGAGGCAGAGAGGTGACAGTACAGACATTAAATTCATTATGTGACAGATGAGGCAGAATTCAGTCGTAAATGGATTTAAAATGTTCATATGTAGAAAAACAGGCTGCAGTTACTCTAATCTGTCTTTGTGGATTGGACATCATGTTGCTGTCTGCTTACAACCATTTATTGATCACCTGCTGTATTTGAAATAACGGGCTACAACCAGTTCTGACCGGGGAGATCACATAGCTTAGGGCTCTAGACTAACTTTTTGGTTGCCAAGGTGACCCTCTAATATATTTACCATCCCATCATTTTCCACCCAGCAACATCTTTTGCTTCCACTTCAAACGCTTGACTCATAGTTGACCTACCCACCGAAATTATAGTTAAGTAAACCTTAAAAGTAAGAGTAATTTATATTTAACTGAGTGTTATTTAACCTATCAGATCATGGTGTCATGTCTGATGTTAAAGTAAGTAGCACAAGGGACAGATGTTTATCTGAGATCTGTATCATGTTGTAGTTCATTATGCAAGTTTGTGTAAATGTACAAGCAGAGCGCCCTCTGTTAGAATCAGGTTAAATTGCATTACAGAAGTTTTGCTGTCATTCATCTTTAGATGATTTAACACAATAACTCATTGAACTTTGTCCTTTGAGGGAGTTGCTTAGTTCCTCAGATTGAGATGTGCTAGTTGCTTTATTTTACTTGTGTTATTTATGCAACCTTCTGTCAACGTCCAATTCTGGAGAATGAAGAAGGGAATGGAGGAAAAAGACATAAAGAAAATATCCAAAGCTGCAGAGAGTGCCTCATGCTATCAGTAAAAGGGTCTGCAAAAAGTGTGGTTTGAAAGTTAGGAAGTGATGTCACATGTTTGCAGGAACAGTCTCAGTCGGAGTGAATCCGTCTTTTAACGCTGTCTATTCTGGCCACAGCGCTTACACTCATCTCCTGGGAGATGCCGATATGAATAGCCAGCCTTGACATTCGATAGGCCTGCTGTAAGTTGGACAGGGCGACGTGTATATTTGGGCCAGCACACTGCTGCTCTGCAGCTTGACTAGCTCCAGGAGCCCACAAAGAGGGAAGGAGTCATAAACACAAGATTTAAGCGGGTCTGACTTGTAAGTCTTTCCTCCCTTTCAAAAAACCTTTTGAAGTAGATGCAGTGACTCACCTGGTGGATGAGAGAAAGTGGTGCACTAGACTTTATGCATTTGTTTACATATTCAGTTCATGTGGCCCAGGCTAGCAGTTAGGCTGGGTTTCTGTTGGAGTACAAACGGTGTAATAAGTCTGAGAAAAGAGGACAGCGTCTTGGGGCTCGTACTTTGTAACGAGCTGCTGACAGCCGAGGCTTTAAATGCATTTTAAAGATTTGGCGCTGACCTGTTAATTAGTTGTATGTAGAGGGTTGTTTGTGTGGTGTCTGGCAGTATGGACTGCTAATGTGTTCAACTATCTGTCAGTTTTGCAGTAGTCATGAAAACAAATTCAGTTTTTCTTTCACTGTGAGCGATTACATGTCGGCCTGAGGGTTGTTGTAGCCATCGTTCAGAATGATAACGTTGTTGGTTGAAGTATATAAGAAAGTTTGAATAGAAAAGAAGTTGTCCACAAATGTGCAGAAATGCTTCAAATCAGTTGTCGTGCTCGTGTTGTTTTGTTTTAGGGAATCTACATCTCTCGAATCGCAGAGGGCGGAGCGGCACACAAAGACGGCACCCTGCGTGTGGGCGACAGAGTGATCTCTGTGAGTACTACCATCCCTCTCCATCTGGACACTGTAGTGTTGACTGTGATCAAAGCAGGGCTTTCTTTACAAACAGGAACAAGTTTATCCCAGAAAAAAATTAGACATGAATCCCAAACAATCAGGCGTCATTTTTGTGTTGTCAGAATAACAGCGATACAAAACTTTACCTAAACCCGGTAAATGACGCATTTACTTTATGACATTTTTGTTCCGTTTTTATTGTGAAATTGTTTCAACTGTGCCAACAGCAGAAACGCTGCTTTCATCAGTCAGTTTTAGTCTTTGTGTGACTGCGATGGTGTTTCCATCCTGAGCATATGCAGTAAATTAAAGTTGTCTCATCAAAATCTCACACATCACGTCCATGAGTTAGTGATATGGTCCTCATATTAAAGCCGTTCTTCATTTCGATTCCATGAAGATTTTTTTTCTTTGCTTTAGGTAAATATTAAAACATTTAGCTTTTGCATGACCTTTCTTAGCTTTTTAATTTTCTCTTTTCATCCCACTCCAAGCTTTGCTTTGTGCTCCCGTATCTTTCTGCGTATTAGCAACTCTGCTGTCGCATGTTTTTGTCCGGTCACATGCACATTTGCACACTTTGTTATTTACTGTAAATGAATTGATGAGGACCAAATCTGTTTCTTTATTGCACTTCCTGCTCTCTGTAATCACAGGAAAGCTTCCTGAATGGTCCTCTTTGCCTTCTTTCTGGGTTTCCTCTTTTCTTTCATTGCCTTCTTTCTGGTTCTCTTTTCATTCCTCTCTCATGCTCTCCTGTTGTGCATGCTCACTAATGCATTGAGTGCATCTCCTTGCCTGCTTGGTGGTGGGTATGGTGTTGGGGGTGGAGTGGGCTGAGCCTGTTGCTCTGCTGATTTTGTGGAACACGAGTTACCACAACAGCAGCAGCTGCAGTGTATCGGTCCGTGGTAAGAGCTGGTACTGTCGGGTCTGTGCCGACCTCTGCTTGTCACTTTGGACTAGACTGCATGCGTAAATGTTACCCCTATTTATTTAATCCTAAAACACTTATAAATAGTAATGAAATAATATGTTAATCTGTGGTGTCTGACGACTTCTTGGTTGCCTTTGTGGACTTAAGATCATTTTTGGAGAAGCTACACACTTCCACTGGAGTTTTAAGTAAACAAAGGCAAGAAGTGCTGAACTGTTTACATGAAAAGATGGCAGCATGGGCATTCATGAGCTCACTTTAGGGAGTTTGATGAAAAATAGTTCTGCTTGCTTGCAGCTTTTTTCCCTCAGGGATACTCTGCCATCTTAAGTTGCCTGCAGCACCCTTCACTTTCCGTATAAGATCCTGCTGCTTTGTGTAGGTGTTTGGTTCTTCTTTAAATAACTCCTCGCTTTGGTGCCCTCTGAATTAAAACTCTGTTTAGAACTTAAACATTCAGTCTTCATTTTGGCTGATTAATGGAGAGAGCGATGAGAAACGACTGTTGGCAGGCTGCGTTTGTTGTCAAATATTCATCCTATGAGTAGCAAATGACCAGTGGGAGCGTCCTGGTGGGCTGACACCCTCCGTGGTTGGTTTTACTGTCAATCCAGATCAATGGTGTAGACATGACAGAGGCCAGGCATGACCAGGCAGTAGCGCTCCTTACCGGCACCTCCCCCACCATCGCCCTCTTGGTGGAGCGTGACTTGAATGCACCAGGGGGCTCTCCAGGTCAGACCCGGGCACGAGCCCACTCCCCTCCACCCCCAGAACCATCAGATTCTCCAGACCAGGACGAGGAAGGCCTCGGGAACCATCTGAGCCGGATGGAGGACGAGTATCCCATTGAGGTGAGAACTCGGGGACTGACTTGTGTGTCGAATAGTTTGGGCTTTCGTTTAGTTGTTTTAGTAGCCGATGCTGTAGAAACATCACTGAAGCGCTCGTGTGAATGCCTGTTTATGTGGCCCCCGCCTCATCCTTAATGCTGTCCAGTTCCCGAGAAGATTGTGTATGGTATGAAGCTACTAACTACTAATGTAGTTAGTAGCTGTCAATAAAGCCCTAATGGTGTGGTTAAATAGAAAGTTGTTTTTGATATTTATTAGACTATAACAGATGTAGATTTGAGTTGTCTTCTTTATATTCTGGCTTTAATTTATTTTTAATAATCTTCTGCTACAGTCAATCTAATCTAACCCCAACAGGAAGTTACCCTGGTGAAGTCTGGAGGCCCTCTAGGCCTGAGTATTGTAGGAGGCAGTGACCATGCCAGTCACCCTTTTGGCATCAACGAACCTGGGGTGTTCATCTCAAAGGTATTCTTGTAAAACGCCTGTATTCTTACACTTCCTGAATATGTTGCCTGACTTCACCTCATTTCTTCAGGTGATTCCACATGGGTTGGCAAGTCAATGTGGGCTCCGTGTTGGCGACCGGATATTAGAGGTGAACGGCATCGACCTGCGACATGCCACACACCAGGAAGCTGTGCGGGCCCTGCTGGCCAACAAGCAGGAGATCTGTATGTTGGTACGGCGGGACCCTTCACCACCGGGAATGCAGGAAATCATCATCCAGAAGCAGCCTGGAGAGAAGCTTGGCATCAGCATTCGCGGAGGGGCCAAGGGACATGCTGGAAATCCTTTTGATGCCACAGATGAGGGCATCTTCATCTCAAAGGTTCTTTAGCTATCCAAAGCAACACGACTCGGCTTTAATTGAGGTTATTACAACATGAGAAATGTGAACATTCTCACATTTTTGACTGTTATCTGCAGGTGAGTTCGACCGGCGCAGCAGCAAGGGACGGGCGACTGCAGGTTGGCATGCGAATTCTCGAGGTGAACAACCACAGTCTGCTGGGAATGACGCACACGGAGGCGGTGCGAGTGCTCCGTGCTGTTGGGGACTCTCTGGTCATGCTGGTTTGTGATGGCTTCGACCCTCGCAAAGTGGCTTCAGTGGAGGTGAGATGACATGAACAGTCAGATTTGGATAACAAGTTTCTTTGGCCTGAAAAAAACTTACTCATGCGTTCTTTATGTTAGCTAATGTATGTTCCTTTTAAACATTTACCTGGCTTGGTTGTTGAAGTAGAAGTATAGCTTTCAATTAAAAACTTTTCAATTTTCAAAGGTTTAAACTGTATGTTGTGTTGGTTTTCAGGCATCTCCGGGTATCATTGTCAACCCATTTGCAACCGGTATTGTGCGAAAGAACAGTATGGAGAGCATCTCTTCTATAGACCGAGATCTGAGCCCAGAGGAGATGGAAATAATACAGAAGGTATGGTTTTACTACAAGTGTACATTTTAACTTCTATACATAAACTATATTAAAAAAATGGCCACTACACTATTGATATTGGACTCCTTAAGCTCAAAATTTAACAGTTTAACTGGTGAATCTAAAAGTGAGCTTATATGGATGAGAGCGCAGAGTGTTATCTGCTAAGAACACAGTTGCTCAGATCTAGAGACTGGCAACCACAAGTGAGGTGAAAAATGTGTATTTCCTGACTAGTTGCTGGTTACTAGCTTACGCCATGTGAAATCGGTTTCAAAGAGGGCACTGAACAAAACCTTTAACCTTCTTGTTATTGTTTTAGTCACTACCAGATTGACGTGGTTGCCTGTAGTTTGCATAGAAGATACACACTTATCTGCAAATACTCCCTGATGAATAAACGGGCAGTAGTGCACCTACCTACCACCTGACACTGAAGACAAATAAGTATTCATCAGGATGTGATTGATTGCTGGAAGTTGATGTCAAGCGCTGTGAAACTGATTGCTTAGGCCCCGAAGAGCGGTCAAAGAAACATCTCTACTGCCTCCTATTCTGTGATCAATCGGTCACTAGTTTACAGTCTTGATACAGAGTGAAGTTCTTTGTAAATTATGCTTTCAATAGAATCATAAAGGGGGATAATGAAGCAGGACATGCTCATGATCATGCAGTGTCCCTCAGTTTTGACTCACTCTTTATCTCCTGCTTCACAGCAGGATTCACTAAATAACTGGGGGCAGCACGGTGGCTTCATTCTTTTATATATGGTCTATGATATGAAGTGCATTTGGCTGCTTGAGAAGCTGCAGATTTTTACACTTGTGCATGCGCTTCATTTTTTTTCATTACATCACTATCACTGATGTACTTAAGGCCAGCTACTGATGGTATTGATTTTAACAGGCAGAATGCACTTTTGAGGCTCCTCGAAGATCCAGCAGATCCACATAAGTGCAGTGCAAAGTTGGTGTACTAACCAAAGCCACTGCCATTCAGCTCAACCTGTGAATCAGATGTTTTATTCAGCGATTCTGCCACAGCAGCACAGTGCTTCCACAGCAGTTTGGTGTTAGCAAGTGGAGTTGTACAGATTTACTCATTCCAGCGCATGCACGTCGCACGTACCCATCTTTCTATCGGGGTGGCCAGAATGCGCCAGCACAGTTGTTTATTTTGTCCAGATTAGTTTTTGGGAGGCTGCCCGTGCTAAAGGAATGCAGGGTCTGCTGGTTTATTGAATGCCATGTTTCTGCTGTTTCCCTGCACCAATTAGCCGTAACCACGTCTGCCAGGGCGTACTTACAGAAATTGAATTGCCTCTGCTGAGCTTTACATGATGAACAGTAGCTATTAGCATTGTAAGGTTAAATGTCGGTTTTTGTCAGGAGTCTGAGATGGTGAGAGAGACATCACAGTGGGAGCGAGAAGAGATGGAGAAAGTGGTAAGTGAAACTGAAAATCATTTGATTTGGGAAAGGTGGAGAACAGATCGATGAAGATGCATCGAGGCAAGAAAACTCAGTTTTTCTTTGCCAGTATAGCTGAAAGGAAATTATACTGGGTTTGCAGGGTGGAGTTAGAGTCACATCCACACGTTTGCCTGTTACCGGGTGAATGAAGCTTCCCCTCTGCACCCTTTGTGGGCATCATGTTTGACAGAACTGTTCCTGCAATGTCCCACCTTGCATGCTTTTTCTGCTCCTATAGCTGATGAATAGAGTACTTTTTAATGTGTGTGGGTTCTATCCTTTCTTTCCCTTCTGTTTTTTTTTTGTTTTCCTCACCTATCCTCTACCTTCGGTGCGTTATGTGTGATCCAAAATCATCCAATCATTCCATCTCCATACCACCTTCCGCACTGTTGTTTCTCTTCTCTCTAACACTACTTTCCTCATCTTCCTCTTTCTTACAACCCTCATCACATTACTGTGTGGCTGTGTGTGACTGTGTGTCGTCCCCCTCTGTACTCTTCCTCTTCCTCCCCTTCCTCTCTTGGTGAAGGAGCGAATGCGCTTGGAGCGTGAGGAGGCAACTCGCCTGCTAGAAGAGGAGACCGAGGTGAGATACTCCTCATCGGCAGGTCCTCGGGTGAACTTCCTGTCTGCAGTTTAGCCACAAACGCTAAATAAACGTGTCTTAAACTTTTATACAGTCTTTTTTAAGGGAACCAATTTAAATTGAAATAGTTGTGCTGGAAGTCATATTTGAAGTAGCTCTTATAGAAAAAGGGAAACTCTCAGTCTCCTTTTAGACTTTTAGTTTGAATTTTTTTTATTTTATTTAAATCCTTAAATGCAACTCACTCACATGGAAAAACCACCCTTAGATTTATGAAACTTTCACATCTGTACATTTAGTCTGAAGTTGCAGATTTAAAAACCTTCTGATACATGCTTATTAAAACGTCATCTGAGTTCTGGATTTCTCTTTGCTCTTCAGCGTCTCTAGCGTAAGTGAATGTGGTCGTTTCAGCAGGTGAATGACCGTAATCACACTGGAAATCCAACAATAAATGTCTCAGAAAGAAGAGATGCAGTGTTATGAGATGTACAAGAAGTATTGCTATTAAAAAAAAAAAGAAAAAAAAAAAAAGCAAAGTTAATGGAAATAAAACTCCTATAAGAAGTTATTTCAGCTCTAACAGGCTGATTCTAGTCTGAGGGGTGCTGTGCTACCTTTTTCTTCAGAAAAATATTACAGCCGTTAATATACACCACCTCTTTATATACCATCTGGATGTTTGGTCTACCAGATAAAAAATGATTCGTGGGGCTGTGTTATTTCACGTGCTGTTCAAACAATAACCCAATCCACAGATTTGAAGGCTTATTTAAGCTTTTTAAAACTGCGACAGAATTTTACAGCTGCTATTTCAGCTAAACATATTTGATCGTCTAATCTACATATGATAGATTATAGACACTTTGTTTCAGGACTACCCTAAGGATTCCTTCGATATTGGATATCAATTCCATGTGTTCAAATTGTCATGCACAGCTGGAAAACTTTTAAGACTACTGAGTAGGAAAATCACTCACAGTCAATGACAGCTGAGACTTACAGAAAGTCCAGGTATTGATCTTTAACTTGGTTCCTTGTATTTGTTACGTGCCCACCTGCTCATTGTAAACTAAACCTCAGTGCAGACCGTCTGACTTCTGGGTCTGTTTATTTCCCATCAGAACATTGGCACTGGACCGCTAAAGCTCGACTACAAAACGCTAGCTGCGCTGCCCACCACGAGTCTGCAGAAGGTTAACAGGGTGAGTTTCACTTCACGTTTGACTGATGTTTACTTTTTAGAGTTTGTAAAAAGAAAGCAGTCTTCTCGAGTCAGCATTTTGGGAGCAGCCCATGCAGGAAATCGCTGTAAAAGCTCAGAATAGACCCAGAGCCAATCAGCTGGACCTCTAAGAGCACTCAACACCTCCGCGATCTTCACCGCAAGTCAACATTGCTGGAGACCAAACCCTGACTACACATGGAGTCGGTGCGATGTAACCGAGTCCGGTAAACAAGAGCAGAAGTAAATGAGGAGTCTTACATGAGGAATAACTAATCCGGGAAGAATCACAGACGAAAGAAAAAAGGAAAAACTACATATAGTGCAGAAGATTTTGGGAATGGAATAAGGCAAAGCCCGAAGTCAATCTTTGTGCTCTCCAAGTGTGAGGGGGGGACTGGGAGATACTGGGAAGGGGACAGCTGTCCACTATCAACTGGCCTATCCTGTGATATTTTAAACCTGCATCTGGCTCTGAATTGGATGGAGTCTCTCGGGTGGGTGGGATGCCGGGCAGACGGGGGGAGGGTGTCGTCTAAGAGGAAAAGACAAGTGTTTCGGTTCGAGTTCCCAGTCTTAAGGGGAATACGTTTGAGTGAACATAGAGCTCTTTGCTTTTACCATCCTACAGTGAGTATAACGAGTTTAACTGGGCGGAGTTTAAAGATTTAAAGTAACTCTGCTTTCTATGTTTTTCTGAGTCTTTCTGTCCTGTCCGTTCTCTCTTCAGCCTTATTTCTAATTAAATTGTGTTTGTAATATGTTTGATAGGTTCTTTAAAAACACTTTCAAACTGCACGTTAATTAATTTGCACCTATGTATGAAGGTTGTAAATTAGCACCAGTACAGGCTTTTTTTAATTTCAGTGTCCTACTTGTCAGTAACCTGTGAGCGTAGAACTTAACCTACATGTCGTCTGCAGCTGTTCCTGCTCTGCGTGCTAGAGCTGCTCTCGCACACGTGGTCCTGTTCAGATTGTACTGTAAGAACAGTTTGTTGGTTAGTTACACTGATAGTGGACCAGTATTTTAAATTGAAGGGATTAGCATTTGATAAGCCCTGATTTTGATGGTGAAACACAGGTGGGTGCACTTTATAGCACTGCTTTGTTGTAAAAATGTTTAAGCAAAAAAGAAAAGGAACAGGTGTTGCTTAAATATTAGTGATACAAAATGCGATTTATAAGAAGTTAAGATGGATTCAGACCTGAGACCAACCTGCTAAACTGCCATGAGATTATTGCTAAGAGGGCCTCGTTTTATTTGAACTGAGCGTGAAGATAGGACAAGGTTGTATCTCCCGTTTGTTGGTGTTTAAACCAGCTTTTTTAAACCTCTCTACTGTTCCTTCATAATAAAACCTTCCAAAAATAAATATAAAAATAAAAAAGGGTGGTTGAACTAAATTTTCAAGACGTTTATCCTGATTTTTAACTCGGGTTTATTAAGGGCAAGGCTGACTTTTGATGTTTGAAACAACTTAAGACCTTCTTAACAGCGTGTTAAATAAGGATCGTCTTAACTCTGTAAAGCCTGAACTATGAAATGGTTGCCAATAACTACAATATACAATTATAAAACCTTTTGACAAATTAAAAAGAAAGAAATTAAATATGAATTTTGCTTAAATTACTTTTAATTTTGTCTGAGCAAGGTCAGGCAAAACATAAACGGGTATATATCTCCTTATAACAAATTTTAGATAATGCTATAAGTGTTTATATGTTACTTTACACGCGCGTCTGATGATGTATTTTACATCGCTTGGATGTGAAGTTGGCTAACGTATCTTATTAACGGCTCTAACAGATCCACAATTTTAGAGGAGGGAAAACTAGTTGTGTTGTGCTCAAGATACTCCTGGCCAAAATGTAATTTAAGATAATCTGATACTTTCTATTAGTGAAAATATTTATTGGTAAATATGTATTTGGTTTTTTAAGGACATCCCAAATCCTGTTTAATGGCGCTATCGTTTAATTTTACACTGAAAACATTTTCTTAAAATTTTGTTCTGGCACTTCAGACTGTGCTTTCTGTTACTGACTCATGGCATTCACTTAAAGCCGTGACTGAAGTGTTTAGACTCTTCAGTTCCCAGGTTGCTTTGGTCTTCCCAGACGGCTCAGCGCGTTGGCATGCCGGCGAACGAGCAGCCTGACTTCGCTCTGTCACAGCGGGGACCCAGCTGTCCCTCACACTCGGTGTCGGTGCCAAAAGGGCACTCGCTCACATTCCACCTCGCTGACCCTCATCGCAGCGCCGACTCTGCCTTACTGCTTCACAATGCTCGCTGTATTCTTAGTGTGGCTATTTCGATTATTACCAGATATGTCAAGGCCATGTGGGATAAATTCCACTGCAGTTTGACCTACAGATTTTTAACGATTTTAAGGTCTTAAGTATGTAAAACACAACATGGCTGTGTCATGTCTGTTTCAGATTGAGCGTTGGTTTAAAAGCTGCGTATTCTATCAGCTGTCATACAAGTACAGGAGGAGCTGAAGATGTGCTGCAGCCTGAATGTCTCACTGCTCTGATAATGTTTATTTAAAGCAGATGCTAAGAGTGTGCGCTGTGGCGAGCCTTGAATGATGGGAAACGTATCTTAAAGGTTTAGGGACTCTTTTTAGCACCAAGACGCTTCTCTGTCGAGCTTCTCTATTTTTTCCTCTGTGACAGAAACGCCCTCTCACGTTCTAGAGAACGTATTGGATACTACATGAATGTAAGTATTCAGTGTCCAGATATTGTATTGATTGTATGTAATTAGTTTCAAGTGACACCCAAAAGATGAGTTTTAGTTTCTTTATTCATTTATGTTGTGGTCATTTTTTTTTTTTTTTAAATAGTTTCTTTTTCAAATGTAAATACTTAAATGCATTTTTAAATGACTAAGCCCTAATCCAAAGTCCTTTTAGTGTTTAATAGCAAATGTTTAATAGAAAAATCTATTTGATTGGACAATTTATGGGTTAGAATTGATCAATATAAGTTCAGTTTATGCTGTAAGTTTAATCTTATCAGAAGTTACACATTTAAAATTTCAGTTAACTTATGTATAAACCAGTCATGACCCACCTGCTGTACCTGTAACTGGAAGATTGATTAATCTATAATATTATTCTGAAAATAATACTTGAAGTCCTTCAAACAGGCCGCTAATGTTTTTAAGGAGCTGCTAGGTTGACACTTTTATAGGAGGAAAATTAAAGATGAAGAGAAGCAGGACTTCCAATACCTGCAAAATCCAGTTAGCCCAGCAAGGAGGGATTTCAGTGAGCATAGCTGAGAGTTTAAAATTTTAAAGTTAAAAATGTTGTTTTCTGCTGCTGAAATTGGTGTCCCTTGATCTCTGCAGTCACTTTAGTGAGAACAGCCAACCTATGAGGAGGGAATTGAAGTGGTAATGAACTTGTTTTGTTGTTTAATCTAACTGAGAGCAGTTTCCTTTCTTCTCTGTATTCTGGAGTTCTTTAGCTTTTCCTGTCACTGGTTTACTTTCTGTGTCCTCCCTCTTTTCTTTGCTGCTGTTCAGTTTTCTGTCACTCTGACTGATCCTATGGAGGCCCCTGTGCAGGCCCAGTACGCAGATCCTTTAAAACCCCTAGGCTTTGGTTTAGATGAAACCTCTAAACCCCTCAGCCACTTGGACCCCGAGTCTATCTCCAGTCTGAACTCAGACCCCAGCTATCTTCAAGGATCCCATTTCTCCCCTGATGGGACCTCCACCGCTCAGAGTACTGGCTCGGCGACGCCTCTTAATTCATCGCTTGCACCTGAAGAAGAGGAGTGCCTGGTGGATTCTCAGTCGATCTGCTTCAGCGAGAACCCTTTCTTGGTAGCTAATCGCAAAGGAAAAGGTCTTCCTCTCGGAGAACAGATCCTGTCGGGGCCTCCGGTGGGCTACGGCAGACAGGGCCAGCTGCAGCCCTGGCTGTTCAGCAAGGCAAGGGAGACACCCGCCTGAGTGTGATGTGGAGGCAGCATGGTGTACTAACAGAAAGCTGCACTCTGAGTTAAATGTCTCAGTGGGAGGGTTCATGTGAATTTTTTTTTTTCTCTGTAGGACACTGTTTGGCCAATTCATGGGTATTAATCCTGTTTTAATAATAACCAGCTGAAGGGTGCATGTTTTTGCTGTGTGCACAGATCTTGTGGCACCTCATGAGGTATTTGTGAGTCTGTGATCAGGATCGACTGGAATGTCTGAGCTGACAGCTGTGAGGAAAAGGGTCACGAAGGAGCACAGCCTGCACAGAAAAGCGCATGTTTAGGGAGGTGTAAATTCACAGCTGGACTAAACAGTCATTTGTATTTGTTTTGCTTTATGCTCTGTGTTTTCAGTGAAACTCAGAGCGGCTGTTAAATTTGTGTTCTTACTTTTTGATTTTCCAGGCGCCTTCCTCTGATCTCACCCGGACAGAAAGCCCAATCAGGGAAGCCCCTTACTCTCCTACTATCCAACCGGTGAGCGGCTCTTACACCCAGCTCTCTTCTAATATTTATCACCTGCTCTCATACCAATTTTTTTTTTTTTTTTTTTTTTTTTTTTCTTTTTCCCTTTTTTCTTTTTTTTTTTTTTTTTGTTCTCGGTTTTG